>JAOXYD010215676.1:0-19643 GCA_028565735.1 Pinacopodium congolense
GTAAGTAGGTTATAAATGGGTTTTTAAGACCAAACGTGACTTATAACATAACATTGAAATATATAAAGCCAAACTTATTGTCAAAGGTTACACTCAAATGATGACATTGACTATAAGGAGACTTTCTCTCCAGTGTCAAAGAAATGACTCTTTAAGAATTGTTATGGCTATAGTAATTTATTGTGACTTAGAGTTTCACTACATGGACATAAAGACCTCCTTTTAAATGGTAATTTGGATGAAGAAGTGTATATGGATTAACCGGAAGGTTTACTAACAACAGAAAAGGAAAATTTAGTATGTAAATTAAAGAAGTCAATATATGAACTGAAACACACTTCTTGACAATAATATCTTAAGTTTAATGGCTTTTCGTACGTATATGTTTCTCTTTCTATTTAATTATTTGCTAGTGGTTCATTAAGTTTGTCCCATTATTAAATATAGCTTCTTCATTATGAAAGCCATCCAAGAAAAAAAAATTCCTTACCTTTTGTTCTAAACTTTACGTTCGTTTAATTCAAGCTTCAAGCTTAAACAAATACAAATTAAAAGATAAAAACGAAGAACGGAAATCCGTACATAAGAAGAGTGAGAATGGCTGGAGAGAGTGATTTATGTTCAATAAAGGGTTGCTTGTCTAGAAGGAGAACTATTATAAAAAGGGAAGTTCGTTTCCAAGTGACAGCACCTGTTGGACACGTGTAGACGTATAAGTGGTTGCCGCCTTTGGAGAGATTTTGAGGACGATTCTACGCTACGTCACACGGATTTTTCCAGATCACGTGCTTCGTCACGCTTCGCTTATCTTACTTCTGTAAAGTGTCCATCCAAATCGCTGCAACCAAACAAGAAGTATTTTCCAGCCTGTGACCAGAAAATCCTATGCTCTTTCTGTTTGGTTTCCTGGAAAATGAGTCGGGCGGCGTATCCATTAGACAATGATTGTATGCATTTACTTATATCATAAGATTCAACTTCTACTCCAAAAAAATTCCCCAAAAAAAAAAAGCTTATAATCAAAAGTTCAATTTGTATGTGCTGTTTTGTAAGGAGTAATTTGGTGCTTTGTGTATTTAGATTTGGTCTGTTCATAATACCACATGGGTAACTGTAAGGATATAGAGGACTTCCGGTGGCTCCTTGCAATTCTGACGTCGAATTCGCCGCGGTTACATTTTTTTTAAATTTGTAATTATATTTTTATTTTTATCTATTTATCAAAATTTTCAAAGTATAAATATCAGTTTATATAATTTTAAATATATATATAGACATTTTCATCCTTAAAATATTTAGTGAAATTATCAAAAAATCTTTGAAGGTTAAAGCGGCGCTCCCTTATTTATTTCTTTAGAGCATTTTGACCTTTTTTTAAATATTCAAGAACAAAACTCTCACATATCCGACGCATTTAATGAAAGTCAGTCATATCATATCATGGGACGTTATTTCGACAAACAAATCTCAAGTAAAACAGTTCCTAAGGCATGAAGCCACACCAACATCGTCCGTCTCGTGCTGATCTACGCAGCCATTGTAGCAGGAACTCAGACTATGTCGAGCACTGGGAGGCTTACACATTCTGTAGCACTTCTTAGGGCAAGTTGGATCTTTGAAAAGGGTGCAAAGCTTCAGGCACGACTTGTAGCAGCCTCGCATCGGGGTTGTTGCATCAGAATCATTGGCTGTGCTCATCCTCAGGTTGCATACAAGAATCGTCACCACCATTACCATCGTCAATACAATGCTTTTTGACCCAATTCTTTTGCGATCCATGGCTAGTTTAACTTTTGTTGATACGTCTTCGTGTAAATAGATAAAGGCCCTTTTATAGCCCATTCATGTGCACCCATGCGTTTAGACAGGAGATGCTTCTGCGTTTTAGTAAGGGATAGACTTCAAGTCTAAATCATGCGTTTTGACCAAATTTATTGATCTTGGTTGTCACCGTTCCATTTTGAAAAACTTCAAGATACGGTATTAATTACTTTGATGTTTTCTATGTAAGTAGAATACCTTTGGTTTTGGTGGTTAATTAGGTCAACATGGGTCACTAATGTTTAGATAATCGCTTGCTACATATTGGTAAATGGTAAGTAAAAACTAATATCTTAAAAACCGAATCGAACTAATAAAAAAAGTTTAAAGTTTAGAGATTTAATCGGTATTAAACTGTTATAAAATTTATATAAAATCGTGATAAAAAATATAAATTATAAAAATAAATATATATAGTTAAAATATTAATAAATTCATGTGTCATTAATTAATAATGATTTCAAATAAAATTAAATTTAATATAAAAATTCTAAAATAACATTAACAACTAAAATTGCACTTTTAAAAAAATTGTCTCTTTATTGTGAAGAATTTCAACTTTTCTAATATTATGTAAAAATTATAAATTACACTTTTATATAAAGTACTTACATTAATATCTTATATTATATTATAATAATTAAAATTCTAATAAAAACTTTCAAACATAAATTTTTTAAACAATACAATATTGCTATAAAAATTGAAATTTTATTTAATTTTAAAATTTAAATTATTAAGTAAATTTATAAAATAATTAAAATATTTTAAAATATAAAATTATTTATTCAACCTAAAATTATTTAATTTATTAAAATAAAACAAGAAAGAAAGTTAATAAAAGCACTCCTCATAATTTTCTCTTTCTCTAGAAAGCATTCTTAGGTTCTTTATTCTCATTCCACCAATACAACTATCCACTCTCTCTCTCTCTCTCTCTCTCATTTTTACTTTTCAATCTTGGATTTTCTCTCTTCAATCTTTAGTTTTAATTTTCACTAGAAATTTTATTTATTTTTTGTATACCCCTCCTAATTTCCTTTTCTTTTCACTTATTATACTCTAGATGTTCGTTCTTATTTATGATGAAAGATAGAAGAGCAATGACAATAAAAGGGAGGGAGAGAATGGAAGATAGTTTGGTTAAAATAAATTTGGATACTTAAAATCAATTGAACTAGCTGGTTTTCATATTAATCGACCAATTTTATTTATGAAAGGTTTTTATATAAAATCGAATTGGCTAGCTGGTTGTTTTCTAATTAACCTGGCTGAACTGGACGGTCTGATTTTTGTTTTTAAATCATTGGTAAAATCAACAATAAATGTGTTTTAGGTTTGAGGTTAAGGTTGAAAGTCCAAATTGCTCCTTAACATTTAAACTAATATTAAAAAAGGATTATAACATTTAACTGTAATCAAATAAAATCCTAACATTTGGAAAAGACTATCACATTTCTAAAATGTTTTTAAAAGCCCTTGATCTTAACTTTTTTTTGTTATCCCTATTAATATAATATTTTTATTGTACTATTGCCAATAAAACTAAATAATAAAATGATGTACCGTTGAATAAGAAGAGGATTCCAAAACAACATAGTAGGAATAGATAGCAAATAACAATCAAAACGACGCAGCAGGCAATAAATAATGGATAAAATGATTTAGCATAGTTTGGGGACAAAAATAAAACCTAGTCCTAATCTTCATAAATGATAGCAAGATTAAAAGTGAAGAGTTTTAAGACAAAAACATAATTAAAAGACTAAATCCCTAAATCCCTAGTATGGATGTTCTTCCACTAGTTCACTAGTGGTTGTTGCTGTTCTTTTCCTCATGTTACTGTTGTTGAGTTAAACCCAATGAGGGTTTTCACTATCCCTCCATTGAATTTTTAATATCCTACAAGTATGTCTCTATAAGTTTCTTCTTTTTAATAGTTTAATATAAAAATTGTGTTTTTCCTTTTGCTCTATTATAACATAATAGGATATTGTTATTATTTATTGCAATAGTTAGGATACAGTTTTAGGAATTGCAAAATTTGTTTTGTATTGCAAAAGTTGATGGGCATATGATCCTAAAGCTAATGTTGAAGCATTTGTATTTGGAAGTTTACTGGTTTCTTGTTTTCTAGTATTTGATAATAACAATAATGTCATCTACATCATTTTAAGGTTACTATTGCATCGTTGTTACTTCTAAGAATCCCTTTTTTATGTCTCCCACTTCGCAATTGAGATTTTTTATTTATACATTCTCTATCAGCTAGTTTATGAATTTTACGACATAGAAATAAAACTATAGTGTATCATAATTATAAAAAGCTATACACTACCTTAGGATGACAAGTGTATGTATGTATTTATTTTTTGGCATAATGGTAAACTGCTCACAACGCTTGATATGGATTTGAGATCAATTATAGCATTCTGCTTCACTAAATATGTGTAAAAACTAAATAATTTATTATCATCCACCTTTAATGGAACATAAGTCTTACTAGGAGTAACATGTGATGTGAGAATTGCATTATGAGTATTGTCATGCTTTATGTCATGTTTTATGTCGTGATTTTTGTAAAGTATGAATTTATTACACGTATTTGACAACATTATATGTATTATATAGGTTAAAATAACTCAATTTGCAAAAATAATGCTTTTTTATTGTGGATCACTCTAGGGCCAACTTGATTTGAGTTATGATCAAAGTTTTGAATACCGTATCGGTACCGATACCGGATTTAGTTTTAAAATGGTATTGTACCGATACCGGTCAATATCAGTACCGTTTCAGATAATTTTTTAAAATTATAAATCAGTCTTTGAATTTTATAAAATTTATAAAATAGTCCATAAATATATTTGTAATAGAAAATAAGAATTAAACATTTAAACCTAAAAGGTCAAAGCACAAAATTTTCTCTTTTTTTTTCTAAATTAAAAAAAATTTGGTTCCCAATACCGGCCATACTAGCCGGTACCTAAATCCGGTATGGAACATCTCATTTTTGTTCCATTTCTAGGCGCATACCAGCTTGTACTGACCGGTACAAAACGAAAATTTAAACTCTGGTTATTATAGTAGTTTGGTTAGTATTTTTGACAACGTTGAATTGACTTTGTGAGTTATAGGTAGATATGTGAGATAGAGATGGAACTAGGATACAACCATGTTGGTAAGGCATACTTTAAAGTTCTTGGATTCAATTTCATAGTCCTTTTGACTTAATAAGTCAAATGCAAGTTGTTTAAGAGTTATTAATTTGATGAAAATCTATGGAATGTTAGATTTTTACATGACATGCAAGTTAAATGAACCCATTTCTCCGATATGTTGGAGATGATAGACGTGATGTTGGAAGGGTGGATGAAGTTACTATAAAGGAAAACATTGTTCATGATATAAATTGTAATGAGCATAGTGATAGTTGTGATGATAAAGAAAGGCTAGATGAAGAAGGAACTAATAATGATATAGTAGATCTATATATCATAAGTGACAAGGATACTGTATATAGCGGGGATGGGGTAGATAGTAATGGAAGCATTAATAGATCAACAAATGAACAAATAGCTATATGTGGTGAGGATATAGGTATGGATGTGTCTATTCCATACGGGCATCAATATATAGAAATAGATTCAACAAATTATGGAAGCTTTCTTGAGAGTGATGAATATGCTAATGGTGAAGAACTTGGAAAACCACATAGGAGACCATCCAAGAGTGCTAGGTAGAAAGTAGATGCATGATCATTTCATTTGGTTATGTTAAAGAATTTAAAGATGATGTTGTTGATTGTGTTGTGGCTATTGGTTCCATTGGGAAATGGAAAAGAAGTAAGCCAAAAAGGATTAAGATTTGTTGTAATGATGAATATAATTGGAAGTTATATGCTTCATATAACAACAGTTACAGGTGCTTCAAAGTGAAGATTTATAAACCAAACTATAGTTGTTTCACTAGAAATAAGCCTAAATTGTTATCTACAAAATTGATTTTGAAGCATTTTAAAGACATAATTTTATATAAGTTCAGCATTACAACTATTAAGATAATAGAGGACTCTAGGGAGAAGTTGAACATTTTAGTCAACTCCACTATATGCAAAGCCAAAATAAGGAAATCGAAAAAAGAGATGGCAAAAGATTATTTCTAGAAATAATGATATATATAAGAGCGAAGAGTTAGCAAACTTGGCTCGATTATGGAGTTAAAATTATCTGGGAATCAAAGTTGTGTATACTCTAATTCAAAAGATTGTATGTATGTTGTTGAACTAAGGGAGGTATTAATCTATATTTTGATAATGACAAAATAAGTTTATCATTAATGGTTTACTTTTTTAATGTAAACTTAAGTATAGGATTTTGAATGGTAAGAAAGAAAGCATATTAGAGCGTACAATTGATGTATCATAAAGAAATGAAAATAGTGGAGCAAGCGTTGAAGTAATCATCAAGTGATAGAGTAAGGATCAATTTTGTCAAGAATTTATATATTAGTGTATTGTAATTTTGTATTAAAGTCTTAGTACATGTATATATTTCATTTTACTTAATTTTGGTATGATTATTTGCATATTAGATATTTTGCATGATAATGTTTCATAATTAAGAGGAATTTTTGAAAAGGTTTTAAAAGAAAATTATATTGTTGTATTAAATAATTTAAAAGTTTTAAAAGTTTTTAAATCAAGTTTTTATAAGAAGAATGCTTTTTAGGAAGTTTAAAAAACTTTGAGAAGACTAAAGTTTCGAAAATTTTGAAAAAGTGTATAAATTTTCATGGACTAAGACATATTTAGTTTTTTTTAATAAAAATTTACTAAAGAGTCTTGGTATTTAAAAATACTTTAATAAAATTTTATAACTTATTTGAATTAGTTTTCAATAAAAATGGATTAGTTTTAGGTGTTTAGAAAGCTTATTTAAAACAACACTAGTAGTGACTAGTCGGTGATTTTTGGGTATATTAGTTGACCAATTTGGTGGAGTGGTTGACTATTGCATAGATTCATTAACCAATGTTATCCAGAGGTTGATTAGTGCATCCTATTAGCATAGTAACTACTAGTGTCTTGTGTCGAACAACTTTTTAACTTAAAGTGATGGCTAGAATACATTTTTATAGTATTTTGAGATTGGTAAGGTTGTAAATACATGGTTTTATTAAAGAGATTAATAAGTTTTGAGAACGATTAAATGAGTCTTGGGGTATTTAAAATGAGCTTTTATGAAAGATTAAAGCTTTTAAAAAAAGTTTTGTGAATAATGAGTTTGTTTTCTTAGGAAATTCAATTATTAGTGCATTCATTCATTGAGCCGCTTAAGCATTGTAATTATTAATTGAAATACTTAGTTGTATATTTTTCGTTTGGGTTTGATATTGAGGTTAATATTAAATGGTTTCTCTTCATCCCATAATAAACATTTTGTGGGTTTCTCTTTGTTGTAATCTAACTCTACTTTAGTTTTAGTATAATTAAATTCAAGACTAACAAAAGGCAAGCTTACCTTATCAATAAATAGTATAAAATGATGAATACCGAGTATCATCTCCACAAAGATCTAATAGTAAGTACAAGTTCAGCTAGTGTTTAATTATCTCGATAACTCTAAATAATTAAGTAATACAACAAAAAAGGAAGGAAAATAAATAAACAACATTTAATCTAAACATAAGTTAATAAATTAATAATTTCTATAATGATAATCTAAATAAGGTTTTAGATTTCAAGAGATTAATCAAACCACTGGAATTAAGTGTTGGATAGATTTAAGGTATGTTTCACTTAAATAAGATACTACCAATAGCCATGGAAATAAATTGTCTCTTTTAAACTTAACTTTTTACTTGGTCCATAAATAAATTGGAAGAAAAGGCATGAAATTCAATACGCTTGAACCTATGGTCTTTAGATTTAAGAACCCTTATAAACACTTTAGAGATTGATCCACTTCTAAATTCAAACATATTACCTAATTAACTTTCTAATAATTAAATGCCAACTATTATGGATCCCTTAATTATCTAACAATCTAAATTAGGTAATTAATTTAAGACATATTAAGTCAAGCATTTAATTAGATAAAAAATTTTCTAGTCATGAAATCATAACTTATTTAATTTCCTAACTCTAATTAAAGTAAATTAAGTATATATATTCAACAATAAAAATAAAGATAAAAAAATTCATATTTATTAGTGAAAAGTAAAGAGTCAACATAAAAGAAGATAAAAAGAACTAAAAGTAATACATTTGAATTTGGTCTATCCCAATCATAATCTTTACTCCTTAATTCACTTTGAACACTTTTATGAACTCTAAATCCCAAACTCAATGTCAAGAAAGAATAAACGAAACAAAAATATAAACCTAAATTCTAACTACTGTACTTGGACTTTTTCTCTGAACTTCACATCTCTTTATATTAGTCTTCTCTTCTTCGACTTCCTTTTAATAGCATTTTAGAAAACCTTAAAAAGATGTTTAAGGATATTTTTGTCCAATTACCATTTAAAAATCCTATTTAGTTCACGCCATTCTTGAATTCGATGAACAATGATGTTGTTTGGACCGTCATTTATGTTTTAATTTGGGCTATAATAACTATGTGCAAAGTAAGCATAATGACATCATTGTGGGTCGTCATTGTTCTTTTGTCTTCTATATTGAAATTCATCATTTTTTCGCACTTGGCCCTTCAAATGGAAATGAACTTGTAATTTAATTAAAATATCACATAAATAAGACAAATTCATGGTTAAATAAGGATATAAACATATTAAAACATGATATAAAATCTTATATAAACTACCCCTATCAATACTCCCACACTTAAACTATTACTTGTCCTAAAGCAACTACTTAGATATTCCCTTAGAACAACTTTACAATTAGTCAAAAGTTAATTAGGTCCTAATAAAAATCAATGCAACTAAACATAATTATATCTCCTAGCTCAATCATGACTATGACATGAATCAATGCACATAATCACACACCTAAAAATGGCAACCTTTTATACACAATATCAAGCATACAATTAAATCTACATGATCATTATACAAACTTATTCAAAGGAGCTTTGACAAGTACAATTTTATTGGACTTTATCGTTAGAGTATTATTATTTTCTTCTCGAATCCATAGCTTTGGCCTATCTCTTCATACCCAGGATGGCTTGCCATGACATTATTTCCCATCTCACTTACTATTGTACGTCTTCACTCACCTCCTTTACCTTGTGTGCAAAGCCATTGTGAAAAATTTTGATACACAATGTTGTGCGTAGTATTTTAACAAATTTTTTAAACTTAAATTCTAACAAAGGCTAGCTATAGGCAGTGCACTTATCATAAGTAATATAATGGATCTATTGGAGTCCAAATACCGTTCCCCCAAAGATTTACTTGTAACTACTAAGTCAATCAAATTATAATTATTTAGAAAAACTAAATGAATTGATGATTAATTAAAAAATATTAAACTAACTTAATAAACTATTTAATTAATATAAAAAATGAAAATTACACTTAAAGATTACCAATCCTTACGTATAGCAAAGGTTTTGGATTTTAATGATTCGATTGAGTTAAAGTTGATTGTGTAGCTTAATTTAGGGTATCTTCACGAAAACAAGACACAACTATGGTTAAGACTATTTTGTTGTGTCTTTCTCTTTTGGTCCTATTTTGTTGTTTAATCATCCAATAAACTTAGGTAAGCTTAAAGTTCAAGAAGTTCAATCATAAAATCCCTATTTTAGAATTGACACACTCACAATCAACTAATATTTAGGCATTCACTTATTTAAATTATATTGTTTATCGATTTTTTCAATAACCATGGTAGATTTCTTAGCTCTCTAATTATATATAACTCTTTTCCAAGTGGCCAACTTATAATAGAGAATTAATAATCATGGTAGATTTCTCAGATGCCTAATTATATATAACTCTTTTCCAAGTGGCCAGCTTATAATAGAGAATTAAACACTCGAATAAACAAATATTAACACTCAATTTATGAATCAAAACTCAATTAAATCATATACTATCCTAGCTTTACCTATTAAATAATTTAACCACACATATTAATCAATAAACACTAAAAAATAAACGTAAAACATATATTTATTGATTAAAAACACATGAAGTTAAGAATACAATGAAAATTAAGGTTTAGAATACACCATAATACACTTTAAACTAAAATTTAATCTTAAATCACGTTGATTTACTCCTTGGAATCATTAAACACAAAGTTGAATACCTATTACAATGAATTAAAGAAAAATAAAATGAAAATATAAAAACTCTACAAAACTAATGCGAAAATCTCTCCTATAAAGTCTCCAAAATATACTTAAATACGTCTATATTAGATCTAGGGTGGTTTAAGGAGTGAAACATCCAATTAGTGCTTGAGTTCTTTGTTGGAATATACATCTAGAGACATCAATGGCCCTTGAAGTTATGACCCATGTTATTCTTTTATCACACTAGACTTTAATGGTGGTTGCTCGGGCAATAATGGTGCCGTTAAAGTGTCATATTGTTCTCCTAAGTGACTATAATGGTGGTGCACCGAGAACAATGACATTATTAACTATCAACTCTTCTAATCTTGACTCCTATTTTTATTGATAATAATAATCTAACAGAGGTGATCAATCCAAAAATAACCTAAATGATCCCTCTTTTTTGAGATATAAGTGTTGTCTTAATGATCATTATGAGCCATCTAGCTATCCCCTTAGTCATATCCTGAAGCTCTTTAGCCATCATACCATTAGTAATCTTATCATTAATTATCTTGGCACGCCATTCCTTGACTGCCTGTTATCACAATAAGACAACTTAGTGTATAAACTGATACTAAAATAAATAAAAAACATAAAATTCTAGTGTAACTAATACTAATATATTCTTAATATTACTAAGATAGATCCTAAAAAATTATTCTAAAATTTTTTTGTGATATAACACTACTCTAACTCAAGTCTAATCCAATTCAAGACTAACCAGAGAGAAGCATACCCCATCAATAAGTAGTATAAAATGTTGACTATTGAATATCATTTATGTAGGAATCTAATTATAAGTAATGGGTCAACTAGTGTTCAATTATCTAAGTAAGTTTGATTAAGTAAGTAACTAAAAGGAACACAAATAAATAAAAACATTTAATCTAAACACGAGCTAATGAATTAAGAATTCCTTTAATAATAATCTAATTAAGGTTTTAGATTTCAATACATTTATTAAACTAATGGAATTAAGTATTGGATAAATTTAGTGTATTTTCACTTAAACGAGATACTACCAAAGATCATGGAAATGCCTTTTCTTTTCTAAACTCAACTTATTTACTTGGTCTAAAAACAAAATGGAATAAAAGGCATGAAAATTGAGCAGCTTAAACCTATGGTTTTTACATCTAAATATCCTCATAAGAGACTTTAAAGCTTAGTCCACTTATGTTACCTAAGTAACTTTCCAATAATTAAACTCTAATGATTATGGATCTCTTAATTATCTAATAATCCAAATTAGGTGATCATTCTAAGACAAATTAAAGTAAGCCTTTAATCAGATAAAAATTCTTCCAATCATGTAATCTTAACCTATTTAATTTCCTAACCCTAACTAAAGTAAATTAAGCACGCATATTTAGTAACAAAAACAAAGATAAAAACATAAAAATTATATTCATCAGTGAAAAGTAAAGAGTTAATACAAAAGAAGAAAGAAAGAGTTTAAAGAAATACAACTGCATGTGGTCCATCCCAATTGTGATCTTTACTCCTTAATCCACATTGAATGCTCTTATAAACTCTAAATCCCTAGCTCAGTGTTAAGAAATAATAAAATAAACAAAAATCTAAACCTAAAACCTAACTACTCTACTTGGAATTTTTCTCTGGCCCTTACATCGCTCCATATAACTTTTATATTCATTGCCTTCCTTTTATAGCTTTTTGGGTAGCTACTAAGGTTTAAAAACCATAAAAGATGTCTAAGGATATTTTTATCCAATTTTCTTTCAAAAATTATGTTTAATTCATGCATTTGAAAGCTTAATAGTTGATAGTGTATAGACGTACCTAAGTTTTAAATGAAAAATAAACCAAGAATCTCACTAAATAATACCACAACACTCGATGATGTAAGTATATCGATCATTAAGAAATATAACTATAGCGAATCTAGGTGTCAAATTCATAAGGGTTGTTATTATTAGTGAATTTCAAACTCTATTACTTAGCCTATCAAATGATAAAGTGATTGACGGATTTGATAAAGAAAATTAACAAAATAACTAAAAGTAAATGCCTAAAACAACTCATAAGTATCAACTACAGTTATGAAGCTAGGATCTAGGCAATTAATCCCTTTAGGATGTATTCATAATAATGTTTAATCTTGATTCAACTTGTTTTTCAAATTCATTAGACCATAGGTTCCCTCTTTCTCGAGTTATTCGATTATATTCAATTTGATAAATCAAGCAAAAGCTCTCTCTATCTCAATCTTTTAATTAAATGCATTAATTTATTCTATGAAACCTAAGGCTAATCTTACACCTGACCCAAATTCCTTATGTAAGCATATCTTTAGGTCTTTATACAAGATGCATTGTTTATAGAGTGATCTAAAATATATATTTGATTTCTTAATTCAAACATACATAATCAATGCATTGAAATTAAAGTTTACATTCACATAATATTTAATAAAAAATATAATTAATATCCATAAACAAATATATTAAACCAAAGGAGGCTCCAATCATATGTTTTAATGATGACAAAACATTGTTATTACTAATGTTTGAGTTTTGATGCATTAGAAAGACAGGAAAATACATAAAGGGAAAAGACATATATTAGAACCTAAGGTAGAAGAGCTTTCATGAAGAAAATGGAATTTGAAGCAAGTATTGAAGTATTAAAGTGAAGATCAAGAATAGAAGATTAAGTTTACTTATAGGTTTGGGATTGAGTCATAAGTTATAAGTTTCCTTGATCAATATCAATGCTTGAAAAAGGGTTAACATTTACATGTCATATTTACTTGAAAATTTGCATATAGGTTTTACATAAATGTTTTAGTGATTAACTGAATTTGATGATGACATTGACATGTTAAGAATTGGTTTATAATGTCACATTAGTATAAAGTTATATAATTAAGAGGAAATTGTATGATTTGCTTTAAAGAAGTCCTCTTGATATGTCTAAGTATTTGGAATGTTTTGGAGATTTGTTTAAGTATGTTTAGCTTATTTGAGTCAAGATTTTATATGAAAAAATAAAGATTTTAAGAAAGTTTATAAACTAATTAAAATAAATTTTGAAACTTTGAAAAGTTTTCAAGTGTTTATGAAAAGTGTTAATATGCTTATTAATTGTTTTACAATGGTTTTGAAAATATAATTTCTAAATGACCTCCATTTGTTATAAACCAAGATATATCTTTATGTTTGAACTTATTTAATAAGTTTTGGTGTTTAAAATAATCTTTGGAGTCTTTTAAACCTTTTTTTAAGTTATATTTGATGTTAGAACAAAGTTTGAAGTTGTTTAAACACATTTTGATCAAGTTTTGAAGCATTTTTCACTCTATTGACAGTGGTCATCAATGTGGGTTATTATAGGGCTATTATAGTTATGAAACTTGCCATTATAGTCCTATTGAATAACAATAATATGAGTTATTACTAGCATTATTGTTGTCAATACAAACACATGTTGATGTCTAGCAAATAGTTTTTCAAAATAGGTAACTTTCAGTTCTCTCACGTTTTTCACCACTCTAACGTTCACAACCCCAAAACAATGACTTCATTCACTCCCTAACATTATAAATATTCCTAAACACTTCTATAAAATCTTTCTAATTACAATAACAAATTTACAAGCTCAAAACTTCAAAAACACCAAAGCTATCCAGATTGTGAGCTAAAAAATTGTTGTTTGCAATTTTTTTAGAAACTCACGAGGTTACTTCAGATAACATTTGGATTTTTAAGTATTTATTTTGTTAGATTCAAGCTCATAAAAGCATAAACCTTCAAGTTGTTTAGTTTTGCTCTTTATTACTTTAACTCACTTCCTCTTATTTTATTTTGATCCAGTCTTGTTTTTGTAACTTTAATTTTGTTGTATTCTAGTTTTTTAAGTTTCTAAGAGTGTCGTAGAGCTTTCATGTAAACTTTTATGCACCCTTAGCATTATTTTAAACTATAAATATACAGATTGCCCAAATATGTTTAGCTTTGTATGTTTTAACATTTATGCTTATCTTTAATTATTTTAATTCGATTTTAGTGCTTTAAAATTGCATCAATATATTGTAGTTATGTTTTTCTATCTTTAAAGAAGTTGTTTAACCTATCTGTGTGATTTTAGAAGGTTAGAAACGCTTGTTTATAGGGCTGAAAGTTTGATATCACATATTTGACAACTTATGCATGTTCTTATTTTGTTCTTGATATAATCCTTCTGTTTCATGCTTTAATTTCGTGTGTATTTTTTAAATGTGTTATTAAGTGATAGATTAAGGTTTCAATAGGTTTTTTTGTATTGATTTGCATTTTTAGTGAATTAAAAATGTTGATTTTTAAGCTGGAATTTAGGTGTTGCAGAATTTGATAGCTTACATTTTTAAGTATTCAATTTGATTTTCAAATGCATTAAACTCATTCTTGTTTCATCAATTTTATTGTATATGATCTATTAAGAAGTTAATAGGCTTATCACATTTTTTACTTGTCTCTTATAAGTGTAGAATCGTTGTTATTTTGCGAGCTTCGGTGAAATAACTCTGTAGGTGTGTTTTAGTTACTCATTTAGGGAAATTGAATTGGTTAATTGTTGTGATTGATTTAATACTACTATTTTTTTTATTTAAAATAGAGTTTATAGGTTGTTATTAATGCAACAAGATTTGAGTTGCATTAATCATTTAATGTGAAATAAATTGATTTATACCATGTATGAGTAATAGAAAATGCATTAAGTTTAAGCATTGCATTGATTACATTAAAACCCTTATCTTGGATTGTTTTTTATCAAGATTTTATTAAGTTAAATAAGCTTGAATTGAGATTTAGGAAGCCTGAGTTTAGGGCAGAGTTTTAAAGATTAATTTATTGAATTTTAGTTTGATTCAAAGGGTTACTCTTCACCCACTTAAAGGAAGATTAAAAGGTTCCTCTCGACCCATTGATAAACAAGATTAGATGAGTTCCTCCTGACCCTTGTAAACAAGATTGTAAAAGTTTATTCTTCACCCTCTTTCTTAGAAGTAAAATGGTAAAGGTTGCTCTTCACCTCCTTTGTGGAAAGAAGAAGTTATTAGGGTTACTCTTCACCATAAAGAAGATTATTGTTAGTGAAATTTCCAACAAGTAAAAGAAGAGAGAATGTAGGCTATCTTTAGAGCAACCTAACCTCTATAAATCTCATATGCTTCTTCTTTCCCTTATCTCTTTATATTTGTCTACTTGTATTTGATTGAATTTTTGTAAGCACTGGCATATTATTATATGCTGAATTTGAGTTTAGTGATTCATATAGTTAAAATTGGCTTACGTTGTTTAGTTTGTTTTAATTTGGTAAGAAATTTTATAACTTCTAATTCACCCCTCGTCTTGCGTGCTATAAGGCTTACAAAATCTAACATAAAATCTAAAAATCCAATGTTAAATCAAGAACAACAATGAATACTACATCTTAGTATTCATAAAAATCCAAATCCTATAAAAATATTAATTCCAAAACATCGCATGAATAATAAAAATAATCATAAAAAGGAAAGAAATAGAAAAGGTCATAATGTAATTTCTTGAATCCTAGACTACGTGATGATTGATGTGTGAAATCCTATCCTTGATTTTCATATTGATGTGTATGAATCTTTACTTCTCCTTTAATATTATATGAAAACCTTCTGGGATGGATTAAGACTTGTTCTTGCTCTCTTGGCAACTACTTGGAGAGGCGTGGATGCAAAAGGATGCTCCCAAAATAACCTAAAAAGGTTATTTAAGTAAGATTAATTGGTCTTGAGATTTGATGTAGATGTTCCTAACTTGATGTTCTTGATTCCCAAATCACTTCCACGTTTCTTGCAACTCCTAAGCTATATCCAATTATTCTTTGAAGTCTTATAAAACATGATTAAACATAAAAATCATATAAGCAGCATCTCATTCAAGGAATTAACTTAATATTAACATAAATCACATGAAATTTTCCTTTAAACTCAAGATTACTGCCATAAAATCATGCCTGAAAGATTTATAGATTAGGAGTTATCAACTACTCCTGCACTTGAGTTATTACTTGTCCTCAATTAATGACTTAAACATCCACTTAAATAACATTGAACAAGAGTTGATAATTAATTGAGCACAAACAAAAATTAATCAATGCTTTTGATTTAATTCACACATCACAATTCTAGCATGACAAAACTTTTTTATTACACATAATCACACTGTTGGTAAATAGGCAACTCTTAATATATAATATCAAACCCCTAAATCATTTTATATAAATCATCATGTAAACTTGTTCAAGGATTTTATTATCAACACAAAGCATACTTAAGTTTTAAATTGAAGCAAATTTTTAGGATTTCACTTTGTTTTCTGATGTGAGGGCAAATGCTTTGTCATGAATGTCCCTCGATTACTCAACTCAGTTACCCTTTATGGCTTGTTTGCAATGTTATTTAACATTTTGACATGAAGGTGAATATTTTGTTGTAAACACCCCCAGTTACTCAGTTAGATCATAATGACAAGTGGCTACTAGCTCAACTCATATATTTCAACCTTTTTATCAGTATGGAGTGTTGTTGGACAGTTTAACAATCAATAAGCTTAAATAAATCAATCTTTAAACTTGCAAATCAAATTCAATTTAAGACCAAATATTGTGGTAAGTATACCGATTAATAAGTAATAAAGTAGAATATTTTTAAGACTTTGAATGTCGAACCTATAAGAAAAATGTTGTGAATACTATGTTACTTATATTATAATTATCTAGAGAACACTTTGTTGGGATAGATATGGCAATAAGGGGGTGAATTAGGGTATAAAAAATTCTTTCACTGAATAAAAATAAATGTGGAAGCTTAAACAAATTTACCCAAGACAAAAAATCAGATAAAATAGATGCAAAAATGAAAGTAAAGAGAAAGGAGAGAATATGCCATAATTTATCCTAGTTCAGAGCTATCCACTTGCTCTTAATCTAGTTCCCAATACCATTGTTGATCTTTTGTTCTTATGACAACTTGAAAATAATAACTTCATAATTACAATCCCTTTTCACAGGTTAAAGGAGAACCTCTCACTCGTTTCTTTTTCTTAGGCTTAAGAATAACCTCTCAACCACTCGATACAATTGAAAAATACTTCACTTAATTTCACTTGATAATTACAAGAGTTTAGATGGATGAATGCACAAAAGATATTCAAGAACCTCATACAAAAACAACTAAACTCACTTGATAAAAATTACTTGTAAAAAGATCTCTTTAGACTCTCAACAAATACACTGTGTATCACTTAAATTCTTCTCTATATAAAACTACATGAACAACGTCTAAATAGACTATATTTATACTAAATATTTTCATATGTCCGTTGGTCAAATAGTATTACCGTTTGTCTAACAGGAAAAGCTTATTAAAACTTCTAATCTTTGTATAACGTTATAAGACATTGTGTAATCTGGAACCTTCCCTTTATTCAATTAACTAATCTCATGGTTTGGTTAACTAATAGGCCTTCGCACTGTACTTCGGTCGATCAATCCATTCATTCAATTGACCGATAAACCTTTATCAATTATTTTGTCGACCAAATATACTATTCGGTTGATCGACCTAAGGACCATGCTCAGTCAAATAATCAAAACATTTCTTTACAGTATTTAGCATTTTCATACACCAAACATATATCCAAACAATTCTTAATCTCTTTAACAACTTATTTATATTTTCCTAATTAATTTAAACAATTATTAAGAGGTTTAAAAACATAATACCTTTTGATTATGCACCTATATGCATATTCTAAAATATGTATGCATGAACATTTAAATATGAGCCTCTTGAGAACACCAAAATAAAAGCAAGAAAAGTTTACTCTAAATAAACCAAAATTAAACTTATTCTAAACTTCTTCTTTAAACTTTGAGTTTTCATATGATTCTTCATTTTCTTCTTCAAGACTCCTTAATTGGTCAGCTTGAACTTTATCTAACCTATCTTTCAAGCACACTTAAAAACATATACATTAGTAGTAAAGGTTGTTTTGTCATTACCAAAATAAGGTGAAATCATCATTGGTTCAACAATCTCCTCTTTTTTGGTGATGACAAAATTACGTGATATGATAAGTACAATAAACAATAAAATAGATCATAAAGCTCCCCCTAAATATTGCAAAGTCATGGAATAATAATTGTTAAAAAAATTTTTTGGCAATTTAAAATCATATGATAACATCATATCAAATAGTTAACTACAATAACATCATATCAAATAATTAGCTCCCCCTCAAATGATCAACTCTCTCAGAACGTATTACAAATAACAAGCGATTAGCTCCCCCTCAAATGGTCAATATATTACACAAACATACATCAATTGCTTTTCTTAACATATTAAACAAGCATATATTTTTTACTTTTATCATATACTTCTCCTCCTTTTTTAAATCACCAAAAGGGTATTATCACAAGATCAAGTACGAAATAAATCACTGTATAAGTAAAAATAAATAGGCGAAACAAGAAAGAGTTAATATCATAGATAATCAAATGTCATACAACCAAAGTAGCACTAGAATCAATAAAAAAATAAAATAGAAATGCTAAATGTCTGAAGGTGGCAGAGGAGGACATTTATAGAGAATCTCTCGTAGTAGGGTATTGTGCTCATGTAGTAAGGCGTTATGCTCATCGAGACGATCCGTCAAGTGTTCCACCTTGTGATGAAGTATGAGAAGTAGCCATAGGTGTTGAAGAGGTTGGCGCAGTAGTAGTGGAATCATCATCAAGGGGCTCAGAGATAGGTTAAGTTGTTGGAGGTGGAACAGGTACATCAACATCAGTGGGAGGACTTAAACGCTGTTGCTGACAGGGTCGATTCATTTGACCACCAACAGTTTAAAAACCTATACACTTTAGAGAGTATTGATCAAAGAATGATTGTTGCTCAAAGTCATCTTACTAGAGGGGGAATGTGAAAATGCTAGAAGATGTGGCCAAGAATCAAGGTATAGGGGATATGTTGGCTTCTTTTCATGCCTCAGACAAAATAGATCATGTTATGAAAGATGAAGTTCTCCTAAGTGGATTCTCTCACCAAGTATAAGAGTAGACAAAAACCAGAGGTCATCGTAACCTAGGTCATTGTAATGACTACTAGTAGAGAGGAAGTTGTATTAAATGAAAAGGTGATGAAATTTTTGCACTAAAGTTTCTAACATCCTTTGGTTTTTTAGTAATTCCCTCCTCACTTTCTAACTCAAAAATGTTTTGGACTCTCTTTGCTAAGGAGTGGGTGGGGTCAAATTTGGACATACAGTCATAATGAGAAAACATAAAAGGGATGGGTATATCTAGGATGTTGTTGATTATGTCTCTTGATAATCGGATAGGTATATCTTCTACGTTGGAGTAAATGATATATTCATCATTTTCCTTTACCTCTCTAAAGTTTTAGAAAAACAATTTTACAGTTGTGGGACAAGTTTCAGCTATAAGGGTAAGGATAGGCTCCCA
>JAOXYD010215690.1:0-19641 GCA_028565735.1 Pinacopodium congolense
GGAAAATGCAATTACTTGTTCAAAATAGTAGGATTAAGGACAAAGTTTTTTTAGAAATTCAAATAGAGTCCCAAATGGAGTAATTAGAAAGATCAATTAGACAAAAGGAACAAAATGAAGGATCTCTATTTGTAATAAAATTATATTTGTCGATATTTGTTGTCCAAAACTTAAAGGCAATTCGGTGAAGAGGGGACTTTTGAGCACGATCAAATGTGTTATCCATGCAACAGTTCAAAAGGATTTCTTCACAATATATACTCCTGATGATTTTAAGATTGTCAAAATAGGTAATAATAGTAATTCTAAAATTATTGGTATTTATGATGTTTATCTGAAGACCAACTATAATACTAGATTGCTCTTAAAAAATGTGGAACATGTTCCTAATATAAGGTTTAATTTAATTTCTACTAGCAAGCTTGACGAAGAAGGGTATTGCAATATCTTTCAAAACGACAAATAGAAGCTGATGAAGGGTTTTCTTATAGTAGTTCGAAGTGAGAAGTGTTTTACACTTTATTTAATGCAAGCCAAAATCTTCGAAAGTATGGTTAATGCAGTAAAGAATGATGACAAAAAATGAGATATAGTATAAGAGACTTGATCATATGTGTGAGAAAGTTATGCTAATATTGGTCAAAAAGAAAAATTTAACTGGATTGAACAATGTGTATTTAAGGAGATATGTTCACTGTCTAGCTAGAAAATAATATAGAGTTTCCTTTAAAAACTCATCAAATCCAAAGAATAAACCTGAAGTATTACAATTAGTACATTCTAATGTGTGTGACCCATTTAAGATTAAGTCACTTGGTAATTCTTATTATTTTGTTACATTTATTGATGATTTTCAAGGAAGCTATGATTTTATACTCTAAAGTACAAAAATCAGATTGTAGATGTGTTCAAACAGTTTTAGACCTTAGTTGAGAGAGAAATTGGGAAAAGATGAAGGACTCTAAGTCAAATAATGAGGTAAAGTATCTTAGATCACTTGAAAGAAATTGCAAAGAGTAAGGTATTTGACACAAGATGACTTTGTCTAAAACGCTTCAATTAAATAGTGTAGTTGAAAGAATAAATATGACACTTGTAGAGAGGGTTAGATATTTACTTTCACATGTAAAATTACCAAAACAATTTCTGTTCGAAGCATTAAATACTGTGGTATATGCCTTAAAATTTTCTTCATATGTTCCTTTAAATTTTGATGTTCTAGAAAGGACGTGGTTAGAAAAAGATGTGTCTAATGATCATTTATTAGTCTTTAGATACAAAGTGTTCGTGCATATTTCCAGTTATAAAAGATCGAAACTTGATATTAAGACACATGTTTTGGCTATGGTCTAGATGTATATGATCTAATTGAGAAGAAACTTATAAAAAGTTGAGATGCAGTATTTGTAGAGAACGAAACCATAATGGATATTGATAAGGTTAAGAAAATTAATCTTTAAGCTAGTGATGATTTAGAGATAGTGCCTCTAGTGATGGTATTTGATAAAGTCAGAGATAAAAATCAAATTGAATGACTAGAAATTGAAAATGCTTCCACAAAAATAGATTATGATGATAATGAGGTTTCAGCTCTTGAAAATCAACTTCCGTTTCAATTGCAGAGAAGTTCAAAAAGTAGATAACCTTCTACTCGATATCTTACTGATACTTATGAGTTGAATTTTACAGATAATGGTGAACTAGGAAGTTATAAAGAAATCATAGATGATGATCATAAGAAAGAGTGGATTGAAGCCATGCAAAATGAGATAAATTCTTTGCATGAGAATCATACTTTTGAGTTGGTGAAACTATCTAAGGGTAAGGAAGCTTTGAAAAACAAATAGGTGTATAAAGTCAACAATGAAGAACATTCTTCACAACCACGATACAAAGTTAGGTTAGTTGTTAAGAGATTCAGTCAAAGGAAAAGGTATTGCTTTTGATAAGATTTTTCTAATATTATTAAAATATCTTCCATTTGTATTATACTTAGTTTAACAACTAGCCTTAATTTGGAGGTTGAGTAAATAGATATGAAAACAACATTCCTACATGGTGATTTGGAGAAAGAAATCTATATAGAGCAGTCAGGGGTTTTAAGGTCAAAGGGAAAGAGAACTATGTTACAATTTAAGGAAGAGTTTATATGGCTTGAAACAAGCACTAAGATACTGATATAAGAAGTTTTGAATTAGTTATGTGGGAGAAAGGCTATAAAAAGACTACTTCAGACCATTGTGTGTTTTATAAAAAAATTTCTGATGGTGATTTTATCATTATGTTGTTATATGTTGATGACATGTTAATTATTAGCAAGAATGTTTTTAAGATTGATCTTTTGAATAAGCAGTTGAGTAAGTCTTTTACTATGAAAGGTTTAGGACTAACAAAGCAAATCCTTGGTATAAGGATTATTTAAGATAGGAAAGTAAAGAAGTTGCAGTTATCTCAAGAGAAATACATTAAAAAGGTGCTTCAAAAGTTCAACATATACAATATTAAAGCGGTTAATTCTCCTCTTGCTAATCACTGTAACTTAAGTATTAATTAAAGTTCTTCTACTGATGAAGAGAAGATGAGTATGTATCGAGTTCCTTATACTTCAACAATTGATAGTTTAATGTATGCTATAATGTCTACTGAATCTGATATTGTTTATGTTGATGGTATTATTAGTAAGTTCCTTTCTAATATTAGTAAGAAACATTGGGATGCTGTTAAATAGATATTAAGGTATATAAGTGGGACTTTTAGATTTTGTTTATGTTTTGGTATTGATAAGCCTATATTAGTTGGTTACACAGATGTAGATATGGTTGCTTATCTTAATTACAAGAAATCTACTTCGGGATACTTAATATCATTTGTATAGGAAATGGTATCATAACAATTGAAATTATAAAAATATGTTGCAATTTTTACCATATATATTGAATTTATTGCCACAATCAAGTCTTGTAAAGAGTTGCTATGGATGAAGAAATTTCTAAAGAAACTTGATTTTGAGTAAGAGCGTTATGTGTTGTTTTGTAATAATCATAGTGTTATTTATCTTGGTAAGAATTCTTTTTTTTATTCGAGATCAAAGCATATCAATGTGAGATATCATTGGATAAGATATATATTAGAATTCTAGCATTTATAGTTAGAGAAGATCCATACTGATGAGAATGGTTAAGATATGCTGAAACTTGAAACTTGTCGTTTAACTACAAAGATAGTAGTCCCTCCCATATTGGTGTGAGAAAAAGTTTGTCATGGATCTTACCAATATGGGATAAAGGAGAAAGGAGAAGCAAAAACGTTTTTGTACGTTTCAACAAATATGGTTTTTTTCAATGTTATTCTCTTTTAACATTTGCAAACCTTGTGTTCATTTTGTCTTCGTTTGTAGGTGTCGTACATTTCTTTGTCAAGTTGTATTCCTTCATTTTAAATGTCTAAGTTTGTGTTTATCATCCCCCTCCCTCCCTCTCCCCCCCTCTCTCTCTCTATATATATATATAAAGGTTGTAATAGATGTAGAGTAGCATGGAGAGAGCTATGATGAGAACAAAGAAACTTGAAAAAAAAAGTGTTGTTTAAGAGGTATAAGAAATATTTTTTTTCAATCAAGATTAAAAGTGTGTTCTGATTTTAAAATCTTTTTGATTCATATTTTGGGTCTAGTATCTTTCTATTCTCTCTTGATAGAATTTTGTGGTTATTGTCTTTATCTGTTAATTAAGGAAGACTGGTTTTCATATCCATTATTTCACATAGTATATGATTTACTAGTTTATACCCACAATTTTTACTCCTCTATTTTGAAATGATTTTTTACGTTAAAAATTCTAGTGTTTCATATGATTGGTTTTTTCAAATACCATTTTTCCATTTATGATTAAATTATTTTGAAGTCTGCTATACTCGATAGTTTTACAAAATTTTGGAAAAATTATTGATTGACATTCTGCTGTGATAATATTATTATTGGTAATATTCTCCCAATAAATTTTTTGCCTAAAGAGGATAATCCAACGTCGTAGTTCATGCTTGGTTATGGTGTGATGATTAAAGCTTTCTAGCCATTAAAGATTCAATCATTAACCCATTAAAATAAAGGGACGAGAATGACAGGAACTAAGTGGTTTAAAGTTCTCTTAATTTGTTTGGCTGGTAACTTCATATGATATAAGGGTCTTGTTGCAATAAGTAAGAAATATTATATAACTATTAAAATCAAATTTAAATATATATCTATGATTAAAATATAATTAATTATTTAAATTATGTTTTAATTTCACTAATTAAAAGATTATCTCAGAAAATAATTATTTTCTTTTTAAAAGATATTTAAGATGATAACTACTATTTATTTTAAATTTTAAAATATTGTATACTTAATTTAAAATTATAACTACCCTTTGACAATTAATAGATGACAAAAGATTGGAAACTCATTTGGGTGTCATTATTTATCATTTCCTACTCACATATAATAGGTTTATTCAATTGAAAACTCTACATTTCTTATATCAATTCAACAATCTACGTGATCAACATATTATGAAAGTACATTGTCATATGTTTACTATAAATATATGACATTTTGACTAATGAACTGATCTTTATGTAGGTTTAGTATTTTGTATTCTAGATCATTTATTGCATTATTCATTATCATATTCTCAGTATGTATATTCTTTATATTCGTACTATCTTCTTCATATAATGTGGATTCTTTTAAATACATCTTAATCAAACTAAAATTTATAATAATCTTCCTTGTTTCTCAATTATTTGAATCAAATCAACTTGCTTTTTTAGAAAGTTCGGTTATATTGAATCAGGCATGATTTTCAGGTAATATTATAAGATATCAGTCATTAACTTAATTATTTGAATTAAAATCTGAGTAAAAAAGGCTCTTTAAAATTGAAATTCGCATAGCCTCAAAAGGATCCTCATACAATATAAGTTGAGAATACAACTTATATTATCCTTATTAGTTGGCAGTGTACACATGTTATAATTCATGTGTTACAGTATTGCCTCTCTTTTAACAGAGCGTATTTCTTACTTTGAATATTATATCGATAATAGTTCAAGTATATCTAATACTTAACTTGAGTTTTTTTAATAAAAAAAACTTAAGTTCACTTATTTACTCATTTAACCCATCTTTTAGAACTTACATCTAATATATTAAGACAGATTGAGTGAACATATCATTTCTGAATAACTCTGTCATTATTGATAACTCTTTTTACCCACCAGTATGCTTTACATCAACGCTCAGATTTTAAGCCTTGAACTCTCATTTTATCACTTAGATAAAAGCTTAAAACTTTTCTTATCTATATTCTTATAAAGTAATGGGGGCAATGACCTGTGTAGGAAGGTATCTTATATCCATTCAACATACTTTTAGCACTTAGAATTGAATGTTTAATACTCATTTCCTCACTCGTTCTAAAACTAAATTTTTAATTCAAAATCAACCATTCTCACACTTTTAGGACTAATTTTTCATATAGAATTCTTTTAAGAAAAACAATGATGTTTAATACTCAATTAAATATTTGTTGCATCAAATACTTAGTGATAGATAATCTAATATCACTGATATAGTCATATGACATATTCATTTCTCTTTGAGTTACTATATCCTTATGATATTGCTTAATGTTTATGTGTTCGGTTTAATCTTGACATTTGATCTCTCTACTACTACCTTTCAATGTGTTTGTTCATATACAATAAAGTGTATAAGATATTGCCAATTGCATCTCATAATGCGACATCTATAGATATTTCCTATTGCTCAATTGCTCACCTTTAAGCAATAACAATATTAAAAGATTTACAATCTTAGATACATAACCATTCAAGCATTTTCTTGATATATATGTAGTTTATAAAAGCAACAATAATCATCACGAATGCTACTTGCAAATTTAATCTCCAATATATCTGCAGCCTTGTCCATGTTGTTCATATAAAACATAGTTGATAGCCACTTGATTAATTTACTTAGCATTGATAGCCACTTGTTTGATTTACTTAGCAAACTAATATTTGTCACTAGCTATCAAAATATCATACAAACATATTGATAAATTCACATATTTATTATTATAGTTTATATAGTTTTATAGTATATACTTAATGATCTTTATCAATCATATTAAAACCATATAATATGATTGTATGAAATTTAATATGCCACTAAATTTGAGATTGCTTTAGACAGTAGATTAGCAATAGCAATCCAAATAAGTATTGTTCTTTTTTTTAAAAAAATATATTGTTTTTTATTCTTGTAACAAAACCTATTGATTGTTCTTCATTTAGTTCTATGTTTAAGACACTTAATGTAAATTAAGATCCATTCTAACTATCAAAGCCAAAAATTTTCAAATAATATAAACCTAATAACAAATGAGAATGTTAATCTTATATTGTATGTATTTTTTGTCATAAGGTGTGCTTTGTACTTTTAAAAAATAATTACATAAGTCTTTCTCTTAATATTTGAGAACTCATTTACACTTGATGGCATTATGTCCTTTAGGACAATTATTTGAGTCTTATACTCAGACTAAACTTATTGACATTCATTTTTCTTTTATAACTTACATATTCATCCTTAACAAAAGGATAAAGCCTTTCTCGTATAATTTTACTATAAGTCTCTTATGAAATTATCAACAAGATTTCGTTTCAACATCAAAATATCGTATAGGGATTAATTCATTCATAATGTGGATGTAATTGAAATTTTTTTATAAAGATGAAAAGGAAAAAAATCTCTCCACTTTCATATTACTCCTACTCGAATCAAATTTTGGTAAAGAGTTCCCACTGGATTGCAATTTTCATAATCAAAAACTAATTCATCATTTCTTTAATTACTCCCAATCAGATGTATTACATCCATTTAATCTCAACTTACCAAATCATTTTGATTCAGTATTTCATATGGAGATAGACCTTAAACTATCTTTTCTTACTTTAGAAAATCATTTTCTAAGAATATAATATGTTATGACATAAATCTAATTATTACGTTATTTACAAATATCTTATCGAATGTTCAATATATCCATTAAAGATACTTTCCTTCCCTTTGAGACCTCATTTTCCATACTTTTAAACAGGACTGACTAGGTAACACTTTCTTTAGAATTCAAATATGATAAACCTAGTCTTTAACATGTCTATAACAAATATGATGTTTAATAACTAATTTGATAGACATTTAGGTAAATATATATGGTCATTAATAACACATCACCCCAATAGGTGATAACCAAATTTAGCTTGTGTCTTTTAGAGACTTCTAGTTCTCCTCTTTGCATTACCATCTTCTTGATATATTAATGGAATAGTCAATTGCTTATCACTTCGATTTCTATCACATGGTAAATTGATTAAATAAGTAAACTAAACACCACTTATCTATAATCATTTCTTGAAGTTATTATGTGCTTTATCTAATTGATTCTCATTGAAAATTATTAACATTTTAAAACAATATGATGTTTCAAATTATAAGAAATCAAGTAGATATGACCATATCAATTATATTCATTTAAAATGGTGATGGAGCAATTACCTCTATACCTTACACTCACATTCATTTTCCACAGATATTATAATGAGTTAACTACCATGAATCAACAGCTCTTTTGTACCATACAAACTCATTTATTATTCAATTTTATTAGTTAGACTATGGTCACAAGTAGACAACTATAGATTATGTAGGCCTTCAAAATAAGCCCATTTAACTAATCAATTATTTATCAAAACAATCCATATATCGCATGCCTCACTATCTTTTATATTGAGTTATAGTGTTTCTTTAATGATCCACCATGATTTCATGTAGTAAGATAATATCTTTTTTCTTTTTCCATATGTATTATATTCCCAAAATCCCCAGTTATTAAATTATCATCATTCTAGTTTTTAAGTGAATTTTCCAACAATTTTTTTAATATATTAATCATTGTTCTAAAAAAACTCATATTCTTCTTAGTGATATATTTACTATGTCATGTTATCATTTACAATAATCTAATGTAACAATCTAAATAGAAACTCTAATTATTTTCATAATTATTTATGGAATTAAAAGGTCACCAAGTTTTCAATCATCATTTATAGAATAATTTAGAAACTTCAAGAATTAATATGTGATATTTAATCTTATTAGGACTGATTTATAATTATGACTAAAGCTTGATTTTAGTTCTAATATTGATAAAGTCTAAAGATATGAAAAATCATGGACTAATTTGTAATTATGACTAAAGCTTTACTTTAGTTATAATATTGACAGAGTCTAAAGATATGAAAAATATGATTTTTCATATAAAAGAAAAATTAAAAATATATAGCTAGTACTTCACCATTTCTTCCTCTAAAATTTGTTTGAGTTCATCTTAAAGTAGATTTGTGGATACTTTAGAGAACGGACACTTGAACGGTTAAGTGGTTGATAGATTTACAAGAAAAAAAAAGGGCTTAATAGAAAGCGATAATAAAGTTAATGTAATTTTACTATTTTTCTTATTTATGTTTCAAATTAATTCCTTTTTAAAATAATCATGTTGAAAATTTTTGATTTAATTTCGTTACATCTAGATATGATCTTAGTTTAATTTTCTAACACTCTTAATTTCAACTGATAAAGGACTCTTTCATAAAATCATTGCTTCCTTCTTCAAAATAACAATATCATTTATTTTGAAAATTTGAAATTTTATATACTTAATTTAAATATATAATTACCTTTTGACATTTGATAGATGATAAAAGACTATAAACCTACGGGGTTGGTCGTCTATTTCATATGATTGGCTGTCCAAATACTTTGTTTTAATCACGGATTTCCAAGATAAGGATGCTTTGTCCCAATTTTGGCCGCTTGTGATTCTCATAGAAAGAATCACCGGGAGGAGGTGCATCTCAGGCTTAGGCTTCTCCACTCACAATAAGGTGCCTAGTTCTGACTTGCTTATTTCTGTTCTTGAACTAGACGCCCTTCTCCAAGAAAGAGAACGGAAAAAGAAACAAGAAGTTTGCACATGCAAGCTCTTACCAACAATTTTTATGTTTGCATTTTGCAATGGTTCCTGTTCCATTGGTTTAAGATACAAAGTGCGGGAAAGCCGCGACATTTGGATAAGAATTGTGCCTTTACTTGTCTGTAGCTACAAGAGCAGTAAAAGTTCCAGAATAGAAGTATCTATGCGTCGGTTTCAACGTGGAAAGTCTACCATACAAAATGTCAAACTGCGGAATAAATTGGTTCCTGTAACACAGAATATGTTGACAAGGATCCGTAATACAAGAAATGCTCAAGTTAACCGTCTCGCAGAAGCAATAGAAAGTCCATATTACCCAAAACCTCAAACCAACCGCCTCAAACCTCTTCTGTAGTCACGTTGTGTATTTCCTCGTCACCTCTTGTCCCTCGTGTCCTTTTTCTCTTCTATACACGTTTCCTTCAGTGCATTTTCTATTCCTCCAGACATGGAGGACAAAGGTCCCTGCTTTCATCTCTAAAACGCTTATAATCCTGCACATCTTTGAAACCCAGAATACTTTTCTTCTCTAACATTGGGATTTTATACTAATGAGGCTATACGTGTACGTGTTGCAAGCCAAAGACTTGCCTGTGAAGGACTCATACGTCAAATTAAAACTTGGAAAGCACAAAGCCAAGACTAAAACTTCGAACAACAACGTGAATCCATTTTGGAACGAGGAGTTCATTTTCAAAGTCCACGACATTGGCGACGAGTTGGTTGTGTCTCTCTATGATCATGAAAAAGATGCTGGCTTGTTCCAAAGCTCCAGGGATTTGGTGGGTCGGGTTAAGATTCCAGTTAAATTGGTTATAGAAGAGTATAATCGTTCCTTGCCTCCCACTTGGTTCTCCTTCGAACAGCCCAAGACCGGGAAGTTCGTGAATATGGATTGTGGTTAGTGTCCTTGCCTCTTCGATTATAGTCCCTTGTAGTGTATGAGGATTTTGATTGTATTTGTGCTCTAGTCAAGTTTAGTTTGCCTGTTTGATAATTATCTAATATCTAGCAGAACATATGAAATGCGTTGAACGAGTGAACACTGCACTTGGTTTGCTGATACTACATTTCATATGCTTGTGGATAATATTTAATGATCTACTTGTCAAGTTGATGACAGTATAAATGGGCATGTAATAAGTAATGAGAACAAACGCCAATGAGCTTTAGGTGAGTTACCGTTTCACTTTCAAATAGGCAAAAGTGATATAGCAAGTAAACAACCCATTAATGAATGGAGGGGTTACTTCATTCTAGATCACTGAAACTTGAGTTATTCACGAGGGGAATGTGTGCTTTGAAGAAAGTGTTGTTTGTTCGTTTGTAGGCTGGATTGAAGTAAGGAATTGTTCATTCAACTCAGTAAATTTATGTTAGAAGATGAAACTACTGCTCTCACACCATAGCACAAGCTATATCTAGTTCTTTTGGGATTGCCTGTCAATTCCCTCAACTTTTTGGTTCAGCTATTCTACTGTATATGATGGGCACTGTGTGCCCATTTGAGCTTTAGTTCTGTTTATTCTTGTGATATGAGTCAAGTTGCAGCCTGTACGCTGCTGCTTTTAATCGTTACTTCAGGTAGTATTGATGGATACTGATTTCTCAGCTATACATCTCGTTATCATTGCTTATGTGTGTAGGAAAGATACTTCTTATTCTCACTTTGCATGAGAAGGGCACAGATTCTCCCACAACTCAATTTCGCCATGGAAATTCTAACGTTAACTTGGAGAATAATGGACAGTCTGAAGGACATTTTACCTCACCACATGGTGTCTATTACTCCAAGGCTCCGAGCCTGAAGATAGCAGATGGAAAAAAACTGATGAAGAGTATTACAAGTCGTTTAGAGAAGGCTTTTAGTAAAAACGAGGAATCTTCAAGGGCTGACGAGTCATCAGAGGCGACCAGCGTATCATCTGATTTTCAGGATTGTATAGAGGAGCATCAGTCTGCCTGTAGCTTTGAAGACGCTATTGAGATTATGAGCTCAAGAGACAGTGAACAAGAAATGCCACAGAACCTGCAAGGTGGCATTCTTATTGATCAGATATATGCAGCATCTACACGTCATCTCAATAAGTTTCTGTTTGCACCAGGTTCACAGTTTAGAAAAGATCTTCTGGAACTGCGCGGATCAACTGATCTGGAAGAGGAACCTTGGAATTGGAAGTCAGACAATATGTCTCATCTAACACGAACTGTTAGTTACACAAATGCTGCTACCAAGCTTGTAAAAGCTGTTAAAGTTACAGAGGAGCAGACTTATGTGAGAGCTTGTGGACAGGAATTTGCTATTTCGGTAAGTGTGAATACACCAGAAGTGCCATATGGAAATGCATTCAGTGTTGAACTGCTATACAAGATAGTTCCAGGACCAACACTATCTTCTGCAGAAGAGACATCTCACCTAACAATATCATGGGACATCAACTTCCGCCAAAACATAATGATCAAAGGCATGATTGAAGCAGGAGTAAAGCAGGGGATGAAACAGAGCTTTGCTCAGTTTACCGACTTACTGGCTCAGAATTTCAAGGTCCTGGATTCCGTGGATTCATCTAATAAGGACCACATGCTAGCAACTTTGGAAGCAGAGCACCAGTCAGACTGGAAATTGGCATCTGAGTACTTTTGGAATTTCACTGTTGTTTCCACCGTATTGATTGTTATTTATGTAGCTCTGCATATTTTATTATGCGAGCCAAGCAAAGTCCAAGGGTTGGAGTTTGTAGGACTTGATTTACCCGACAGTTTTGGACAGATCATGACTTGTGCAATTTTGTTCATTCAGTTGGAGCGTCTTTACAACATGGTTCTGCACTTCATACAGGCTAGGCTGCATAGAGGTGAACAACTTATGCTGAATTCCCTATGTCTCAAAGGAATAGGCTGACCTTTACTGTTACAATTGTGTCTTCATGAATACACTTCTGCTATGGTTTCAACAGGAAGTGATCACGGCATTAAAGCCAAAGGTGATGGGTGGATTCTTACGGTGGCAGTAATTGAAGGGACTGATTTGGCATCCTTAGGCACCACAGTATCTTCTGATCCCTACGTGGTGCTTACCTGTAATGGTAGAACAAGGACAAGCTCTGTCAAACTTCAAACCAGTAATCCCCAGTGGAGTGGTGAGATGTTTATCTTCTGAGTACTCTTTACTATATATGGCTCCACTATGTTTATGTTACACCATTTGATGTTTCATGGTTGCAGACTTACTTGAGTTTGATGCAATGGAAGAACCCCCATCTGTTCTTACGGTGGAAGTTTTTGATTTTGATGGTCCATTTGATCGGGCCACCTCACTTGGACATGCTGAGGTCAACTTTTTGAAACACACATCCACTGAACTAGCAGACGTGTGGATCTCCCTTGAGGGAAAGCTTGCGCAGTCTTCTCAATCAAAGTTGCACTTGAGAATCTTTCTAGACAATAGCAAAGGTATCGATACAATAAGAGAGTACTTGACAAAAATGGAGAAGGAAGTTGGGAAAAAGGTAAACACTTGGCTATGGTCGTCAAAACATGTCTAAGTTGCTCACCATCTTTGGTTTCGACTCCCAAGCCAATCCAAACGAAATTTGATTCTGGGTTTTATGGCAGTTGAACGTAAGATCGCCACATAAGAATGCGACATTCCAAAAGGTGTTTGGATTACCATCAGAAGAGTTCCTTATCAGTGACTTTACATGCTATCTGAAGAGGAAAATGCCTTTGCAGGTGCCTGTTGCTGTATCCATTTCGATTTTAGATAATCATTTACAATATGAATTCCCTATAGTCTGTGTTAAAAAAATTTCATGTCTGCAAATTCACAGACTAGGCTGAACTTCCCTTTAGATTTTATTTGTATATATTCATGGGTTGGGTACTGATACCCATCTGGTTTCAGGGCAGGCTTTTTTTATCTGCAAGAATTGTGGGGTTTTATGCCAATTTGTTTGGACATAAAACTAAATTTTTCTTTCTATGGGAGGATATTGAAGATATTCTGGAGCTTCCCCCATCACTTTCATCAGTGGGTAGCCCAACATTGGTGATAGTTCTGCGGAAGGATAAAGGCCTTGATGCTAGGCATTGTGCAAGGTCTCAAGATGAAGAAGGAAGGCTCAGATACTATTTCCAATCATTTGCATCATTCAATGTGGCTAGCAGGTAAAAACGGATCTATATGGCAATTTAGTATCCTCTGTACACCATGTGATTGACCCTTTTCGTCTTTTCTATAGGACCATCATGGCCTTGTGGAGAACTCGAACACTGTCACCAGAGCAGAAGGTGCAAATTGCAGAAGAGCAGGAGCAGGACTTAGAAGGAAGGACCTTAATTCCTGAGGACTCCGAAACTATTCCTGGCGTTGAAGATACATCTATGTCCAAAATCTATTCGGTTGAATTACAAGTCAATGTAAGCACTTAAAATTCTTCACTCAGCTCTCCATTTCATTTATAATTTCAATGACTATTATACACCCTTGGAACTAGTCACCACCTGCTTTCTTCAGCATGTGAATGTCACAGTAAGCACATCAACTTTTACCATATTGATGCCAAAGCCGTGGTGATTGCACAGATTAAAGCGCTTATGGAAATCTTTGGAGGAGGAAGTATGGAGCGTAAGATTATGGAGAAGTCTGGGTGTCTTAATTATACAACCACAGCATGGGAATCAGCAAAACCGGACATCCTGGAACGACAGGTCTCTTACAAATTCAACCGCCATGTTTCGGTTTTTGAGGGAGAAGTGACCTGCACCCAACAGAAAACTTCAATTCCAAATGATGAAGGGTGGATTCTGAATGAAGTCATGGTGCTACACGATGTCCCCTTCGGCGATCATTTCCATGTATGTTCTAAATCATTTGCAGATCACGAAAACTTGAGCCAGAGTAGATTGTTTCTTTCTTTCTTTTCTTTTTTTTTTTAATTCTGATTTTTGACTTGCAGGTCAACTTCAGGCACCAAATTGAGAAGTCGTCCCTGGCAAATAATGCATGCAAGTGTGATGTCTACGTTGGGATCACCTGGTTGAAAAGCACTAATTTCCAACAGAGAATCACTCGAAACATTACTGATAAATTCACAAACAGGTTCAACGAAATATATGAACTTGTTGAGAAAGAGATCCTCTTCTCAACGCAACATGAGAGTTCGTTTTGAAACTTACAAAAATCAGAAGCAAATCTCTTACAGAGATGACCAAATGTACTTTCTTTTCTAGTCTTCGACAATCAATAGTCTCTGCAATTGTATACATCCTTCATGGAATGCCAGACACCTTGATCAAATCATCATAACCCCTTTTGGAAATATGTTTTCTTGATTGCAGGACATCAAAGCATTATAATCATACATGAAAAAATTGAATCTCAGTAATAAAATTACATTATTTTTTATTTTGTTATCTATAATAAATTACGTGTTAATTTATAATAATGCTTCGTAAAAAGATTTAAACAAGTTTTTAATATTAATTACTTTAAAGAAAATATAAAATTGTACCCAAAAAAAATGTAATTTTTTGGATATAATGTAAAATATTTTTGTACGCTGATGAAATGGTAGAGATGCGATGAGGGTAGTAAGCGGTAGAGACGGAGATTGTTGGACCTATTAGGGTTTTGATATTTAATTGTTAATTTTACAATTATACCTTTTTTACCCTTTTATCACGAGGCCATGATCAGGCTGGGAAGCAGGGACATGTAGTCGTTCCCGTTCACATATCCAAACCCTAATCAGTTTTGCAGCAGCCTCCCCGCGCCCCTTGCCTCTTACGATCTCTCTCTCTCTAGCTCTACGTTCTCTGATTTTTGTTTTTTTATTTCCTTTTACTTCTATTTCTTTGGCTTCATAGGAGATAAACACATCTTAGCTTCATGGGAGATAAGCCCTAAACCTAGCAGCCCCAAAACAAACCTCATCTCCAGCATCTTTGCTTGTTGTTGAAGCGACGGGTTGCCTTGAAGCTGAAATTTTCAAGTTGGAAGAGCGATGCAGCACGACGAGGTCATATGGCAAGTCATAAGGCACAATCACTGCAGTTTTATGTCCAAGTAATTTTCTTTCTCAAAGTAACACTCGACCACTTGTTGGTTGGCCATTTGATTTTAGTTGATTGAGATTGAGTGAATTATTTGCAATTGTGCTATCTGCAGAATCGAGACCGGGAATTTTTGTAGAAACCCATACAACGTTACTGGGATTTGTAACCGTAGCTCGTGCCCCCTCGCTAATAGTCGATACTCTACTATCCGCGACCATGATGGTTTGTTTCTTTTATGGGTTTTTTCATTTTCGACCTCATTCAAATAGTTTTCTATTGGTTCTTTGTGTATGCTTTTCCAATGAAGTTCTTTTCACATGAACTTTAAAAAAGAAAACTGCAAAATTCATCCGTCACGGATTATTAATATGCTTATATTCCTCGCCAGCTGCAAAGGTGATGATAGCTTTGTGAATTTTGCTAATCCGTTTGTTTCTAGTGCTGGCCGGTGGATATCTCTTACCATTGATTGCTATGTTATTTATATGGACAGCAATCTATTTCTCTGGTCTATGTATTTCTGTGTCAAGATTCAGTTGTTCTTTTTATAAGCTTATGCTTTCGTGGATTTATGCATAGGTGTCTTCTATTTGTATATGAAAACAATCGAGAGAGCTCATAAGCCAAATAAGTTATGGGAAAGAGTGAAATTGCCTAGAAACTATGACAAGGCACTTGAGATCATTGACAAGCATCTGGTATTCCTTTTCTTCTGAGATAGTTGTGCTTAAATTGTTGCTTCCATTAAAAAAAGAAAGAAAATTATGTGATAACTTCCTATTGCTTGATGGGTAAACCTTTTGCACTCTTTAGACGTACTGGCCAAAGCTTCTTGTTCACAAAATGAAACAGCGCCTGACAAAAATGACGCAGATGCGTATACGGATGAGGAAGCTCCAGTTAAAGACTAGGTTTGGAACTACCTTGTTTGCTTTAGGCTCATTTATGTTTTATTTTGTTGAAATTTTTGGATTTTTAGATTAAAAAATGTTTACAGGTTATATTGTTTCAATGTTATTGGTGATTCTTAGTTTCCATAAGGACATTTCTTTGAATTGCAGCATTTTTATTGTTCATTTTGTTCTGTTATGTAGATTATCTTTATTGAAATTGCTTCATAAAATTTTCTATTTTGATATTTTACTAACAAATTGTTGCAATGTAATTAATGCGGATAATTACTTGTCGACACTTTTTCACGTGTTGAACAACAAGAAAATTCATGTAGTTTAAGAGTAAACTGATAAGTTTCTTTTGAACTGAAAGACTAGATGATGTTATTGTTAGGGGGGTATAGTTATGGTGGTTACTTTTAATTTCAATTAGTCCATTATTTCTGAATATCTGGAAAGTACAGTTATGATGTAATTAACTGTAGCACTTATTGACTCGATTCCTGTCATTTGCCATATTTTTGAAGGCTTGAGAAAAGCTTCTGGTCATTATTCTTTATAAAAATTTGCACTCATAAACTGGAAGCTTGTGAGTTTGGAAATGTTAAAGGAGTAAAAACAATGGGGAAAGTTTGTCATGATCTTCTTGATCATGTTGCCAATTTCAGTTCTTGATTTCTTTCACTACGCTGACTTGATAGATTTCTACTGGTTCATGTGTTTGTCTTATGTTGCTAGACCATTAAGGTCTTCTTGTTTTGAATGCTCTTTCTAGAGAGAAGATAATGACTACACCCCGAAAACAGATGAAGAGGGAGGCTAGAAGAGAGGAAAAAGCTGAAAAAGCTGCAGTTCTTGATAAGGTTATAATGTGACTGGTTGTGTATACAGTCTCTAGATTTTCTTTTTTGGGTAGAAGTCATAGTAATTACATCTTAAATCTTTTCAGAGTATTGAGAAAGAATTGCTTGAACGGCTGAAAAGGGGGGTTTACGGTGATATATACAATTACCCAGTTAATGAATACAACAAAATTCTTGACATGGAAGAACTTCATGCTAATGCTGAAGATGAAGAAGAGGAAGAGGTATACATTTGGATAAAAATCCAGTTTTTTTTTTTTTTTCCTGAAGACTTGATTGGTTACATGTGGGCGAATAATTGTCGATACGCAGGAACCTGAAGTAGAATATGTTGAAGGTTATGACGAACTTGAAGAAGAAGAAGATATAGAAGATTTTGGTAATTTTCCAGTTGGTCACGCTTCCAAAGCCAATGGTAAAGTTACATTTATGCTTTTAAAATTTTATTTATAGAAGGGATATCTGATGTCACAACTAAATTGATTTATATGTGTATAGTGAAAAACGTGTGCATTCTACTTCACATCCTTTTTGTGTCAGTACTTAGGTCAATTCTTTAAGTACTGTGGTTTGAAATTTTGTAGCTTTAAGTGCCAAAAGGAATTGTTTTGACAAAATGGTAGTGATTAATTTTGGATTGTTGAGGAAGAACTGCTTTAAACCTTTTCCTGGGGTGGGGATATTGTCAGTCTGTTTTTTGTTTTTCATTAGAATGAGCGAGGCTGGTGAAACAGTATTTGCACTACAGAAGCTGTTGTCTCAGTTGCCTTGTTGTTCATAATGCAAAGTGTGCAAGTTATAATTTAAATATTATGCAGATGATGTGCTAGAGGCTGATGAAGAAACAGATGCAGTTGATCAAAAAAGATCTAGAAGAGAGTTGGGACCTAAACTGGAGAAAGATGAAACTAGAAAGTTGAAAAAGAAAGCAAAGGTTCTTGTTGAGGTTCGTATCTTCAGATTTCCATTATTCCCTTGTTGGTTCAATAATGACATTGCTGTAAAATTGTGTTACTTAAGGATCATACATTTTCAGATAGAAAAGATAAACCTTCAAAACAATGAATGTTGTACTACGCTCTATAGATGGCAGTTTTTGTTCTTTCACATCTGACCATAGGAGCAGTCATTGATTAATAAGCATTGAAGCTTGTTGACAGCAACGATTCTGATTGATAGAATATCAAAAACAATTGTAATAATCCTCTTAGCACCTTGAGCAACGCCCATTTAACTCATCATTTTATCTCTTCCATTTCAACACCCAATCAACTCATCATTTTATCCCTTCCATTTCAACACTCAATCAACTCATCCTTTTATCTAAGGGTTTTAATTGTTTCTTTATATTGAGTGAATGTTGGAATGAGCTTGTGACATTCATACCTCTACATTCAAATTATAGTCTGCAATTTGATGGCTTGAGTATGCTTTTTGATATTCATCCAGTTTTGCCTTGACATATCTTATTTTAACAAGCTAGGCTCGTGTAATGCTCCTCTTAACATTCACCGAAGTCTTTTACATTCTTTTTCACAATCATTGACGTTAACTTTAGAAAAATACTCAAGTTAGGTGATATGAGTGAATCTCCATGATACACAATGGAAAGCTGGAAAGACTTGGCTACAAAAACTGATTTCTTGTTTGATATGTTAGTAAGCGGAAACAAAACTATTGTTTGATATTTTGCTAGAACAAAATTATTGAATCTGCTACGTGAAATGATCTGCTTGTTACACTTAACATATCTTCTGTTCAAGTTCATTGATGTGCCTTCTTTGAATTTAACGTCTCATATGTATATAATTCGCTCCCTGCATCAGGTTGAAGACGAAGATGCTCATGGAAGACAAAAGGCGATTTTTTGAGAAGATTGTTACTGATCATTTAGTTCCTCAAGCATAATGATGAGGGTCGGGAGCTTTTTGAATCATTCTTCAAATGCATCAATTACTTCTAACTTCGACATGAAATCTTACCGGTATTGAGTTTATGGCAAGATTATTATCACCGATGGATGTCGTGAGGTGCTCCAAGGGGCCATGATTGATTAGATGTTCTTGTAAGATTTTGTTCTTTGGTTCAAAGCTGTAACTCCGGCTTCGAGTGTAGAACCTAAAAAAAGCAGAACCATTTAGAATTTCTTATTATGTTATGGAACAAGATTAAAAACAAAAATATCACACTTATCCTATGCTAGTGCATCTCCTCTCCCCTTCCTTATGAATTAACCAAGAAAGACTGATACAGGACTTTGTATCATAAATTTTGGGTATGGTAACATGAGATTTCACAGCTTTTACTATTTGTCTGTCCATTGTTTGGATTACTGAAGTTGATGACCGACTCACTCAAACTGCGAGCAAATTGACATTAAAATTTGGTCCGGTCAATTACTAACGCTATCTCCAATTCATTCATTTAAAATAGAGTAAACTTTCCTCTATTTTAAAGATATTACAGTATTTTTTATTTTAATTTATAACTTTATTTTTTATATTAAAAAAGAATATTCTCAGCATATTTTTTTTATTTTTTATTAATAATAATTAAAATTACTTTATAAAATTAATTCAACTTTACTTTTTTTCATATATTTTTATTTACAATATTATTGTTATTATATTTTTATGTTAATAAATATTAATTTAAAATATTTATTTATAACTAAATAATTATAAAGTTATAAATATATAATAAAAATATTTATAAAAATGAGACTAAACCTTAAAATTATTATAAAGT
>JAOXYD010215718.1:0-33231 GCA_028565735.1 Pinacopodium congolense
TGAGTGTGTAGTGACGATATTGGGCATCAATTTTATCTTATTGGCGTATATGTTTAATGTTTTTTCAATTGGAATAATAATCAAACATGTTTTGCTACCATCAAAACCAAGATTAGAACCTCCCTTAATTCAACACTATGTCATCAGGGTATAGGTCCAATCACTTGAATGACGCATATCAGTCAACCTAAGGTTGGTCGACTGATAAGACCAGTTCGGCTGATTGATAGTCTATTAAGTCACATTTTCAATTTCTTTATTTAAAGCTTTCGTTTATTATTGTCACCTACCTTCTCTTTCCCTAGATCTCATCTTGTTTACTTCTTTCTTCCTTAAATTTTGTGAGTTTTTCTCCCTAGAATGATTCCTTTTCTCTTTCAATCTTGAATAATGTTTTTCAATGATGTTTGCTTATGATATTTTAAGAATATTATTCATCATTGATGATTGATGCTTTTGAATTGAATATTTTCAAGTCTTGACATGTTTTATAGTATAAATCATTATTAAGAATGCATGAACATGATTCTTTCAAGCTTCTTAGTTTGATTGAGTATTTTTCTCTGATTGGTTGAAGAGCCTTTTGAATGAGTATTCCTATGTGATTATATTTTGCATGTTTAAGTTAATTGAAACTTATAACTTGGTAAATGTGATTATTTTGAGTGGCTCTTGGATGTTTAGATGCATTATGGATTACATAGATTGTTTTCACATGTGTATGTATGTGTAAGCATACTTTGAGCATATTTTCAATAATCGTGATGTTTAGAGATTTTAATCCCTCACATTTATTTTAAAAAATTTACACCTTCATATCTTTCAAAGGAATGGCTTTCATTGAGGGGGAGCTTGTAAGTTTTATAAAAGATGATTTCTCTTTACAAAAATTATTTACTAAAAGTTTTTGATGAATTGGCTTCATTTATTACTTTTCAAAAAAGGTTTGAAAACTTTATTTTTTAAGCATTAATTTAGGAGGAGCATAGCACCTTATATACGTTTAAAGTTTCAAAAGTTGATAAACTCATGCAGGGTATTCTTAGATGGAAAAGGATTTGTTTTGAGATATGCTTGTAACTTGTTCATTCCTTTCATAAGATTACTCCTTGATGTGAGTGTTTTAAATGACAATAAACAAATTTATGGATGATTTATTTATGTTTAAATTTGAATTATTTTAATATTGAATGACTTCTTTCATCTATTTTATACTTTGCGATGAAAGTTTGAATTATTGAAAATTAAGAGTGCATGAATTTAAGGGGAAGTCTTAAATTTTTGAAAATTTTGAAAATTTGATTTTTGTAATTGTTGCATAATTTTAATTAACTTAGGATGAGTTATTCAAATTTAAAGTTGACAAAGTTGTGATACAAGTTAAGATTTTTTTGTCAATTTAATTGGTATCTTGAAATTGTTTGCATCTTGTGTTTTTTTATTATGTATAAAGAGGAGTATCCCTTTTAGTAATTATAAGTGATATTTGTTGTATTATTGCTACTAGATGATAATAATTTGTTATATATGCTTATTTTTAGTATTATTAACAAGTAGTTTTATAATACTTATCTTGTTGTAATTAATTAGTTTCAAGTATCGATTTGCATTGTTTTTGTTACAATTGGTATTAATAAATTAATTTTCCATCAATTGGTAGTGTTATTAACAAGTGATATCTTGGTTTGAAATTTGACTTCCATTGAGAGTGATTTCTAACTTTTGGTATTATATTTCTTTTAACAATTAGTATAGATATGTCTCTTTTTTCAATAAGGTTGGAATCAAGTATGTGATTTTTAAGTAATTAATTGCCTTTTAACAATAGTTGGTATAAATTCTTTTTGACGATGTGTTTAACACCTTTTGAAATGAGATTTAGTTGATTTTTTCTTTGTTCTAAGTATTTGTGACATGATATCTTACGTTTATCATGACTTTTTCTATTAAGGGGGAGTGTTGTTAGAAGCAAACTTTTTCCAAAACATCATATGAAAGTTAAGTTATGAAATATTTTCACAATTGACTTGAGATATATGTTTTAATATAAAGGGAGAAGATATGTGTATCTCGTTTGTATGTTTTGTGTTTATTAGTATTAAAGTGTTATAGTTTTCATATGTGACCCATTTTATATTAGTATTTAAATTTTAAACCATTTTTGTAATTAGTTGTGCACTTTTTAATGATTATAAAAAGGGAAAATGGTAGATGTGATATTAGAAAGGAGAAGCAACTTTTTTTTCATATGATTTGCATTTATGTATAAGTTTCTTATATAATTTGTTTATTATATACTTTTAATATCACATAGTTTTATTATCATTAAAAAGAGGGAGATTATTGAATCAAAGGTTGGTTTGCATTTATTTATAGGTTAGTTGTATAATTTGTTTATTATATACTTTGAATATCAAATGATTTTATTATCATTAAAAAGGGGGAGATTGTTGAACAAAGATTAGTTCCACCTTTATTTTGATGATCGTAAAGTACTTTTTACTAATATATTTATGGAACATGTTATGTTTGTTAAGATAGGTTTGATGAAAATAAGTCATAAAGTGTTTGGTGAAAACGTGAAGTGCACGAATGATGAGTCTTGAAGATAAGAAATATATGTGAAGCTCATGAAGTATGTTGGAAACGTGTAAAGATCAAGTTGATAAGGAGAAAAGCATTGAAGTTGATCGTAAAGATTGAAAATAGAAGAACAAGTTCAAGATTAATATTTTGATAGGTTATTTATGTGAGTAAGCCTTTTGTAAGTCTTCTCTTTGGTCTTACCATAGTGTTAAAAAGGCTCAATCATACATATACATTCATGTTTAGTATGTTGCATATAAGATGCATAATCAAGAGGCATTAATTGTGTTTGGTATGTGAAAATCCTCTTGATGTTAGAATGAATGTATGGTATATGATAAGATGATTAAAATTTATTAGATTAATATGTTAAGGTATTTTAGTAAAATGAATAAATTTGAATATGCTAAATTATGTGTTTGCTATTGAATGGTTTGTATTAAATTATGTTGGTTTGGGTTAAAAATTGAATTGACTTAAATCTGAATTGTTTTAGGCTAAGTTAGGCGAGGAAGTCCGATCCGAAAGGGATTGGTCGATCGAATGAAGATATTAGTCAATCGAACATGAAAAAGATGAAGATCGATCGACCCATCTAGGCATTTGGTGATCGAATGCTACAACAATAGAATGGTAACTTCACAACGTTCGGATTTTGCAATCATTAAATGTTTTGGAATGATAGGCAATGGTAACTCAACGGGTTTATTGAGATGTTTGGGTATAAATATGTATTGTTCATGTGGTTTATTGTGTGGAAAAAGATAGTGAAACATCTATATATTGAGATTGAGTATTTTTTAGGTTCTTTGTACATATTTATGTGAATTATGAGTATTCTTGTGAGTTTTTGTGTTAAGTTTCATTTACAAGTATTATGTTAGTCCTTATACACCTTGGTGGATCTAGAGTGACAACTTGTTTAACGTGTGATTGTGAGAAGGGTGAGAATTGTGAGTAAATTAATGTAAGAATTATTCTTGATCCTTGAAAAAGAAGAGAGTTTGTAAGGTTATCCTTTAATCTTAGAAAAAGAAGTGAGAGGTTATTCCTTAAAAAAAAAAGAGTGAAAAGTTATCCTTAAACATTGAAAAAAGATTGTATTGCTAACGTTATATTTGTTTTGATTACAATAGTATAAAAATCTCAACAGTGGTGTTGAGGATTAGATGTAAGGATAAGTAGGCCGCTCTAAAGTAGAATAAATAGTTTGTCTCTCTTCCTTACTCTTTTACCTTACATACTTATTTCTATTGTCTAATTTATTGTTATTGTTTAATTCAATAAATTATAATTGTTTTTTAACTTTCACATTTTAATAAATTGGTAAAAGATTTGTTTACATAATTAAGACATTTTTTAATACTTAACTCACTCCTCTCTCCCTCTTAGATGCCATATAAATCTAACAATTGTTCTACTTCAGCCACTGATCAGACAATCAACCAGTCATGCTCCCTAATTTCATTGGCTAGTGTTTATATTTGTCAAGTAGTATAGGATTTTCAGCTACTTCTTTCATTGCTAGTTTCGATAACAGTTGTGAAGATTAATTAATTATGGATTTTGATGTCGCTCCACGAGCAGATCTTTCGTTGATTTTATATATTCAATTGATTTACTTTTCAAAAAAAAAAAAAACTTTTCAAGTGCAAGGTTTCCATGGACGGAGAAACACAGTCAAGAAGTCAGCTAAGAAAAAGAATAGGGGACTGCATATAAAGCTACAGCAAGTCGAGAAAAAGGCCAATGATATGAATTCCTGAACATTTACTGATGAGTAAGTGCATCTACAAAATCTAATAAAAATTTACTGACAAGTAAGTGCATCTACAAAATCTAAAAAAAAAAGCAAGGGACTCTTATCAACTCTGAAATGTTATAAAAAAGAATGACTCTAAGATGTTTACAGCAGCTTTTATTTCAGATTTTGTATAATCCTAACGTAAAAATTAATTAAAAGAAATAATCAACTATGATGAAGTGTGAATTTGAACATTGGCAAGAAGTCTGGTGAGTTTGCTGAGAGTTTCCCGAGCAGATACAGTGCCTGGATGGTCATCTCCGCAGATAGAGGTTCTAATAAAAATAGCCTTCCTGATAAGATCATCCCCTATATCAAATTGCCCCCCTCGTAGCATTAACTTAGCTCTAGTTTCAAGTACAGTGGCTCTTGATAGCGCCAGTTCCTGCCAAAGGTATGGATTCAGCTGAGCATTAGTCTGGATGGGCCTCCAGCATAAAGATTTATCCAACCACTTCTCAATTGGGGTAACAAAAGCTTGCTCTGCTTCTTCCAAAGCATTAGTGCAGAGACGTAAGAGTTCAAGGGCAGCATTGCATCGAGAGAATGTAATGAATGTTCGTATTGCAAGAGGCAAAACCACTTCTTTAACAAAGTTCAACAACTCCAACACCTTGAGCTCAACTGCTTTCGGGTCATTGCCAAATCCAAATAACAAGAAACATGCTGCCCATACATGTTCTGCATGATGGTACATGGACCCTCGACTGATGATGGCTTGAACCATAGCTTGTGCAACTCCCATGATTCCTCTCTTGCGAGTATAGAGCTTTATTTGCTCATTGACATAAATGTAACCTTGCTTAGTACTACTTCTAGCAATATTAAATCTCAACAACATGGAAGCTGCTTCTAATTCTGACCTTTTGGTATATGAGGAGGTAAGACCACAACTCAAGGAATGCAAACAATACCTCCATAGTTTTGTCCCCTTATGAGTCTCAGGTATCTTACTCGCAGCCATGGCTAACAGGGAGACATGAATTGCAGCTGGTGCAAACCAACTACTGGCCTGAACCATCCTGGTTGCCAAGCTCCTTGGACCATCAGCATGATCAAATATAGAGAAACATACCTCAAACAGTTGAAACAGGAATATATTCTTCCTCAATGGATGGGTCTCCCTACCATCCCATGACATTTCCTTCAATGGCACTCGGTTTATTGTATCCAATAGCCTACTTGGATTTATAGGGAGCTCAGATAAAATTGCTCCCACTATCGCAAGTCCCAGAGTTAGCCTTCCTACTTTCTCCTCAATAACTCTAAGAGCATCAATTTCACTAATTGAGTAATCTTTCATGATTCCCTGCATTAACGACATTGCTTCCACGCCCGACAAGTAAGAGAGTTGCATAGGTTCCAAATTCATTACACGGGGAAGATGAGTAGATATTAGAATGTGAGTCTCGCCACCAAAACGGGGTAGAAGATCCATTACAAGTCTGTGATCCCACCAATCCTTTTCACTATCCAAGTTATCAATTACAACCAAAAATGGTATGTTTCTCATTAGCTCTTTCCGAACTCTAAATATGGCTTCCTCTTCTTGCTCTTCAAAACTTCTTATCTTGCCCTTGTCTAAGCAATTGTCAACACCTACATCAACTTCTAAAAATGACCAGAGGTTCAGATAATTCTGTCTAACATACCTGCTTTCTCCTCCAACCCAAAGAACCATCTTGTATCTCTGGTGGTATGTGTAAGCAAATTCCAAAAGAAGCTCTGTCTTGCCAATCCCCAACTCCCCCGAGACACAAGCAATTCCCTTGCCATACAAAATCTTTGATCTTTTTCTCTTAGCATAGGTTTTCGTCCTTACCTTATATTGCCTTTCAGAAAACTCTGTACTTCGCATTTCTATCTCGTTTTCGGACTCCTTCCAAACAACTGGTTCCTTACCCTTCTTGTTGCCATTTTTTCGTTGCTTTCCTCTGTGTTTTTCTTCTGTTGAACTGCTCTTGCTCCATCCTATTTTCAGATTCTTTCTTCTGGATCTAGCCTTCAACTCAAAATAATCCTTTTCTGAATCTCCGGCAATGTCACCAAAAAGCATAAATTCTAGTTCAGACATTTCCTTCTTCCTTCCTATGAAGTTCTCATTTCGAGGAAAGGGGAACTCTTCCTTTTCCAATTTCTCTCTCCACTTAGTCACCCGCTCAACAACACTTCTCCTACCTAACCTCATTGCAAGAAGTGTGACAGCCCTTGATATGCAATCTCTCCAGTTACCTTCATGAGCTTCTAGTCTGCATTCCTCAACACGAGATAGGCCAGAAACAGCTTCTTTCCACTCTTTCTCTGTGCCACCATATAGAACCCATAACTCACCTCCGTGTCTTTCCCACAACTCTCCTCTTTTCTCCACTATATCCCTGACAAGACAATTACTTGGACTCAAATCAAAGAACAGTGGGACCAGATTCTTCTTACCAGCAAAAAATCGCAACTCTTCAATAGTATAAGGATTTTTAAAGGACTTTTTCGTTAAGACTATGATACCAAAAGAAGAAACATCCATTGCTCTCTCTACAATTCCATGTTTACGGGAGTTCCTACATTGAGCCCTGTCTGATACATAACAACTCATCCCCTGAACTTCGAGTTCAGCTCGTAGCCAACTAACAAATCTCAGCAGAGATGATTTGCGACCATGCAACCCTATGAAGACATCACAGCTTCTCAATCTGTTACAAGAATGTGAAACTGAAACAGGATTATATGATGCCCCGTCACTTCTTCCAAGCTTTTTATGCCTGCCTTTAAGCCCCGAATAACCATTTTCGTGTAGGTAGCTGTAATTATTAGGAGTGCTATTAGAAAGGCCAGCCGAGGAGGCTAGACGATCAAAATTCTTGAAGTCACTAACAGTACCAGCAACTGGATACCTCATGTCTGAAAAGGCACCTATGAAATGTGTTAGAGATTCAGGGTCTTGATTTCCTGAACTAGAGCTCAGATGTTCACCACTTAAATGTGTATTGTCACACTGTGCATCAGATCTAGTTGATTCGGACATTTGACACGTCGGTGACCTAGGCGAGAAAAAGGGTGACTGGTTGGCTGAAAAGAACACTGAAGATGATGATGACATATTCCTTGAAGTTGATATCGGCAATGGATCAAATCTAGAGCTATCTTCCCGGAGATCCATAATGACCACTTCGTAATCTCAGGTATAGACTCTAGATATGAGAAGCCATTCTGTTAAGACAGTAACTTTAGTCAGTAAAATAATCACTGCAAGTTAATAGGGATTGTGGACTTGCTAGAAAAATTGAATGTTATGGCTGGAATTAGTAGATTTAATAGGCATAAATGCGGAAAAAATCGGACTGCATATGCCAGGAGTTGATGATGACATGCTGCCAGATACGAGGAACAAAATTACGCAGCTTCAGTATTGAACAAATGTTGAAGAGTACAACGTACAAGTCCCAGAAATCAAACACCATATATCAAACAGATCACTCTGAAATAAGATGGTAATATTTAAAATCTGATGCATCCGTAAATAGCCATAAAGCGGGAATTCTGCTCCTATACGGCTAATCCAGACAAAACAAATAGATAATTCCAATAACGGAAAACAGAACACCTAAACGCTTTATGGAAACACAATGCCTAATAGGGTAAAGCCAATGATGAAAATGAAAATTCTGTACTTTTTACGTTTATGAGATCTTTCAATAGTGACGCCAAAAAAAAAAAATCAAACACGTCAGACACAAAAAAAATATAAGTAGAATTCAGCTGAACGAAAAGAATAGAAGTTACTGATGAAGTTCAGGGAACTCTGGATCTAATTAGGTATGGGTACACGAGAAACTACAACAAAAGTCTCCGTTTCTGATATTAACAAAAATGAATAGCATATTAATGGGAATTGAGATCTGAGGGCTTACTTTTCTTGGCTTCGATTCTCGAACTAGGCTTCAAAGCTTCAGTCTTTCGCCTTCAACAAATTGACCCAGTACAGAAAATATAATGGCTAGCCTAAAAGAATTCAAATCTTGAGGGAACCCAAGCACCCTCTCTGTCCCTCGTCAGAATAATGAACTTAAGCAACCTGCGTTGAAAAGAGATACTGCCTTAGCACATCACTACCGCAACCAAATAGAAAACCAAATGATTGTTCAATCACTGTGGATAGAGATGTTGTTGACAATGAAAGAGAGTGCGACAGAGAAATACAGAGTTAACAGACAAGTACATTGAAAGCGGAGTTGTAAGTAATTGATTTTCGAAATATGTATTTTCAGCTTTAATTGAGACCCATTTTCAGAAAAGGCCAGACAAATTTGGAAAAAATAGTGTTTACAACTTTTTAACACCAACGCAAAAGATTTGCTTACCTTTTTAGTGATAAAAAGAAAAGGAAATACCCAAGTCTAACACTCCTCAGCCATTGAGGTTCTGCGGAACCAAAACAAACTCCAAAGTCCTTTCATTGTCTAACTAAAAGGGCTCTCTTTCCTTTTCTTAAGTTAAAGCTTTGTTTTCTGTGTCTATGACACACATAAGAAAATGGGCTGCGAGGAGCAGTAAGACCGTTGAAGAGGGAGAAATGGGACCCAAAGGGACGGATCTGACGAGGTATGGCCTTGGGGGCTCCACTTAAAGAGTGAGACACAGACAATTAGTCATTTTATAGCTGTGACGTTTCTGGTGACTCAATTGGTCATGTCTTTTGACCTTGTTGGAGGCATCATAAAAAGGGGTAAACTGTGTAAAGAAAGTTTGAGTACAATTCATTGTACTATGCATAACTATATAAATAGACAATAGTGTAATAACACAGCATCATGTATCAGTGCTTGAAGAAGAATTTTTTTTTTCGTTTTTTACTCCTCACAGTGTCTGAACTTCTTATATTCTTGCACAAACTTCTACTTACATAATCCAATCCCAAAACGCACCATGTGTCCGTGCAATGTAACTGGTGGTTGGGGGTTCTTGAATGATACGAGTTAGCTGCAGTTTCCCTTGCTTTTGTCTTTTCTCTTCGGCTTTACTTTGAACTCGTTTTTGACAGGCTATAACTTACACGATGAGAGCCCACCAGTGGACATGCGATGTTGTGGCACTAGTATCTTGATTTGGTAGCCAAATTGAAAAGTGAGATGAATCGTTTCTCCAACTTACTGGATTTGACACATGTAAATACAGACGGACCAAGAGTTTTTGCACTTGTATTTTACGTCCTTGGAAAGGAATAGACGATGATAAAAGTACAGATTTAGGGTTGAATTTTTTGGAATGTATTTCCTTAAAATAAAATATCAACAATCTGCTTCAGAAAGTGTCTTGGCACAAAAAACTAATTCGAACACTGTCCAATACCATGTCGTCACTGTTATGATTAGTTTTGACACAAATAAGCTATCATAAGTGAAATTCACATTGATTCTAGAAGTAAGCTGGCCACCATTACTTGTTAAATTACAAGGGTGGTTGTGATTATTATGACGAAAATCTGGCCAGAAATTACACTAACTTTTTCTTTGAATGACATTTGTTCTAGTAAATGGAAATGGCGGATAGTTTCACATCTCTCGCTCTATGTAACTTTTTGGCTGGTAATAGTAAGATTGTCTCAATATATCATTTTTTAAAATATAAACATAAATCATTGATGTAAAATAAGATATAATATTATATATATTTATATTTATATAACATAAGTTGACTTGATTCATATTTGGATTTGGGTCTTTCAAAGTTAGTCCAAAAACACTTCTGATGCTCACTTGGAAGCACATGCAAACATGCGATGGATGGCTAAGATCTATTCACACCAACTCTTTCTGCATTTAGTTGACGATCTAGGTCGTTACACTTATCAACATCAGCAGTCACCATGAGAGAGGTTGTGGGGCTTTAAAGTTTGAAATTCAAGTTCTACAAGAAAGAACGTTGTCCTTGTCCCTCACAGGTGGACAATATTAGAAAAAGAAAAAACATTGTATAGGGTTTGGTAGCCGCTAACAAGTGAAATGACAGTTCTTGTATTTACATAAGGAAATAATTATATGTCACTATGAACATTTATGGCCTCTTATAATAATAGTAACATTATTATTATTATTATTATTATTATTATTATTATTATTATTATTATTATTATATACAGATTGGCCATGACGGACTATGAAAAGTTGATTATATAATATAAGCTAAAAAAGAATAAAATTGTCACTATTCTAAGTTCCACACATTAATTTATATTTTTTCTGTTCTTGAGCAATCACCTCCAACTCCCAGAAAAATTTATTAAAAAATCCATTCTTAATAAATAGAAGTAAAGTGTCATTTAAATCATAGTATTTTCATTAATATTCAGGTTAAATTATAATATTTTAAAATTTTCAAGTTAAACTCTAATATTTTATAAGCATTTTAAAAAATTCTAATATTTTAAAAATATTCTAAAATAATCTTGAACCCAATAGTAGATCAGGGTTTTTTTTTATCTTTTTTAAAATATTATAATTCTTTTTGAATGCTTCTGAAATTCTTTTATATATTTTAAAACGTTATGATCTAATTTAAATATTAGTTGAAAACTTTGGGTTAAAATTAATAAATATGTTGTGCAATGAGCTACCACTCTCCATATCATGCCCTAGGACACACAAGTGGAAAGCAATGCTAATGTTAATCATGAGGCTAATAATCGAGTTGCTTGCCTAACTTTTTTATATATGATAACATTTTTATTTATATTTAAATTAGATTTTAACGTTTTAAAACATTTAAAAAGAATCATAATGTTTTATAAATATTCAAAAAGAACTCTAGCATTTTAAAAACATTTAAAAATAATCTTGAACCTAATGTTTAATAAAAATTAGATTAGGGTTCTTTTTTTGCGTTTTTAAAATATTAAAATTCTTTTTAAGCGCTTCTTAAACATTAGGTTATGATATGAACATTTAAAAATATTAAAATCTGATCTGAATATTAGTGAAAATGCTACAATTAAAATAATGCTTTTTGCCTTACATATAAACAAATCTATAAAAAGGTAAGAACATGCTATAAAAGAGCTAGACAATTTCAAGTTTTTAAATATTTTATCTAATAAATTGACCTAAAATTTTCAGACTCAAATTTTAATCATACATAATTAATCTTATAAAAATTATTATAAAAAACTAAACAATTAAAAATAAAATTTTAAATATAATATTATAAATTTCATTAACAATTTTTTATATTTTTACATTTACATTATAATAAAAATACTCTTTCATTATTATTTTTTTTTATAAACTTAACATCTATTACTCGTGATAATGTTCATACCTCATGAAATTAATTTTCTTCTATTCAAACATTTGATGAAAATACTCGATATGAATTTATTTTTTATAGTATAATATTCAAAGATAGATGAATTTATAGAATGAAAGAATATCTTACTAGTATAAAAGGTAATATTACTTGTTAAAAAAAAACTATTTGATATCTATGTGATAATTAGAAATTATTTGAAAAATAAAAAGAAAAAGAAAAAAGAACACAAAGGCACTCATAATGTTTCTTCTAAAGATGATAAAGTAATAGAAAATATATAAAAGAAAACGAAAATTTGTTACTTATGTAGATTATTATTTACCTTTAGGGACCACTCATGCTTATCAATAGAATTTTAAAAATTTTTTACACGGTAAACACATAGTTTTGCATTGTACGGAGATTGAATTAGATGGTTTTATCATTTTTATATTCCTTTTAATGTTTTAAATTCACCTTATTTTCAAAAATTAATAGATATTACAATAACATTATGTCATATATTTAAGGCACTTATTTATATAATATTTATGCACCATTACATTAAGATTTAAGGAAAGACTATTAGCTGATTGTGGATTCATTTAAATTTAGATGGGAATTACATGATACATTATTATGGTAGATGATTGAGCATATCCAAGATAAAGAATCTTTATTAACTTCTTGATTTATTGTAATGTTCGTTAAGTCAAAGGAGGCTTTAATCACTAATTTTGATGATGACAAAAAAATTATTAATAGTATAGTTTTAATGTGTTAATAAAATATGTTAATGCAAATAGTACAAGAGCTTATTTTAGAGCCTAAAGAGATAGTGTTTCAAGAAGAGAAAATTGAAATGAAGCAAGCATTAGTAAGAGATTGAAGAAAAAGAAGAAGATAATAAGATCAAGGTTGAGTAGTTTTAAGATTAGGTTTTAGTATGCAAACTTATCTCGATCTTTATTAGTATTTAAAAGGATCACTTTTGCATGACCATTTGTATTCCTCTTATTGAGTCAATGCCATGACCCGAAACAAAAACATAACCAGGACCTAAGACTTGAGAACTAAAGCCCCCTGTTCACACATAACCTTGGCTCCTAACAATGGAAACATAGACAAATATAAGAAATAAAATAAAATAATAACATAAACAAGTGTAAGAATATACATAGTTGAACCATATTTAAGGGTTGGTACAAATTCTATGTCAGTACGTAGGTATGAACTTACCTAATTGATGTACTTCTTTGTCGGAGTCTCACAATGAGGGTCCCACTCATAACGTATCTATAAAATAGGAATGAAATATCCCAATCATTGTCATTTACAAGTTATTTAGCTCAATTAACAATTTAGAGCTCATTAGGTTTGCTAAAGTGATGTAATTATACAATTTAGTCTTTTATTTTATTCTCGTCGAAACATTTAATGATTTTTAATTCACAAACCATTAGGAATTTGGTTTTTAACAAAAAAAAAAAAAGATCAACATGATTTATATAATTTCCAAAATTTTTTTGGAAAAATCCCTAGAAAGTTGCCGAAATAGTATCATTAAATTCCTCTAGCTACTAGAATATTCCTTTGGTTATCAAAATATTTAGCAGTTTTCATAATTCAATGAATTTTTATAGCAATTGAAAACTCTTTATGAGTAGAGTTACTTTCATAAAAGCAATAAACTCAAATTATCAATAGATTTCAATGAATTAAAGAAAAATCATTTCAGAGCCTTGACCTCTATTTTTGTTAATAGATAGTGATATAAATAGTGATCAATAATGAGACCAAACGACTTTACTCTTGATATTAAGAGAAGTATAGTGATAGTAATGGTTGTTGGCAACAATTACTAGAGGTGACAGATCGAAGTTGGCAACTTTTTGTCATTTTTCTTCTTCAATTTTTATAATGATGTTAGTAGTTCTGTAGGATAAATTTGGTATGATTGTGACGAGCTTGAAGAGAGGAGTTGATTAGTATAACATGACATTGGTTTAACCAGCATTAAACCATGTTCAAGGGCTTGTATGAATTTGTGTCAGTAAGTAGATATGAACTTACTTGATTGATATACTTCTATGTTTGAGTCTCGCGATATGGGTCTCACTCCTAACATACCTATAAAATAGGAAAGGAATATCCCAATCATTGTCATTTACAAGTTATTTGGCTCAATTAACAACTTAAGGCTTATTAGGTTTGCTGAAGCGATCTAATTATACAATTCGGTCCTTTATTTTATTCTCATCTAAACATTTCATGATTTTCAATTCACAAACCATTAGGAATTTTACTATAGTTTTTAAGAGAAAATGATCAACATGATTTATATAATGTTTCAAAAACAAATCCCTGGAAAGTCATCAATACAATATCTCTAGATTCCTCTGACTATTAGAATATTCTTTTGGTCATCAGAACATTTGGTAGTTTTCATAATTCAATGAATTTTTGTAATAATAGAAATTTCTTTATGAGTAGAACAACTTTTAAAGAAGTAATAAACTCAAATTATAAATGAATTTTACTGAATTGAAGAAAAATCATTTCGAGGCCCTAACCTCTATTTTCGTTAATCGATAGTAATATAGACGATGATCAACAATGAGACCATAAGACTTTTACTCTTGACATTAAGAGAAGTCAAATAGTAGTAATGGTCGTCGACAACAATCACTGGAGGCTAAGAATCGAAATTAGCATCTTTTCGTCAATTTTCCTCTTTAATTTTCGTAATGATTTTAGTAATTTTGTAGAACAAGTTTAATATGATTATGATGAGCTTAAAGAGAGGAGTTGATTGGTATAACATGACATTGTCCATACCAGTATTAAATCATGTTTATGAGCTAGTGAATTCTATGTCGGTATGTTGATATGAACTTACCCGATTGATGTACTTCTCTGCCTGAGTCTTATGATGGGGTTCTTACTCCTAACATAGCTATAAAATAAGATAGGAATATTCCAATCATAGTCATTACAAGTTATTTGGCTCAAATAACAACCTAGGCATCATTAAATTTACTAAAACGGCCTAATTATATAATTTTGTCCTTTATCATATTCTCATCTAAACATTTTGTGATTTTTAATTCATAAACTATAAGGAATTTCACTATTGTTCTTAAGGAAATTTTGATCAACATGATTTATAAAATTTTCTGAAAAATCCCTAGAAAGTCGTCAAAATAGTATCATTAGATTCTCCAACTGCCAAAACATTCCATTGGTTATCAGAATATTTAGCATTTTTCATAATTTATTGAATTTTTATAGCAATTGAAAGCTCTTTATGAGTAGAATAACTTTCATAAAAGCAATAAAATAAAATAATTAACAGATTTTAATGAATTGAATAAAATTAGTTTGGATCCCTAAACTTTATTTTCATTAATCGATAGTGATACAAACAGTGATCAGCAATGAGACCATTAAACTATTACTTTTGACATTGAGAGAAGTCTAGTGGTAGTAGTGGTCATTGGTAAAAATCACTAGTGGTTATAGATCGAAGTTCACAACTTTTTTCATTTTTCCTCTTCAATTTTCGTAATGATTTTAGTAGTTTTATAAGACAAATTTGGTATGATTGTGACGAAAATAAAGAGAGGAGTTGATTGGTATATATGGTTGGCTAATTAAAGTTGTTACCAGTGAATAACGAAGGAAGATGATTGTTTTATAAATATTAATCTTTAAGGAGTTAAATGAATATATGAAGTATAAGGGTAAAAAGTTGTATATATATAGTTGGGCCCATCTTTGAATTTTTTTCAATAATTCTTTATTGAAGAAAAAAATTTGGATATAACCCTCGTATCTCTCGCTTTGCCTCCTAAATGATCTTCTTGGCATTGCCATTTCTCTATAAAACCTTGACCATAAGGATCTGCTTTGATCGTAGTTTTCACACCTAAGAGTCTAAAATAACTACTATCTCTTTTTCATAGGTCAAGTTCTCATTTACCTTTATGCTTTATGGCTAGATTATATGAGAAGGATCATAAATGAATTTAAGAAGCATAGAAATGTGAAACATCTAGTGAAATTAGGTATATCAGGGGAAAGTGTCAATTAATATGCCACTTTTTTTATTTTATCTATTATATTCTAAGACTTAATATATCCTAGAGATAATTTCCCTTTCTTTTTTAATCTCATCACACCCTATCAAAGATAATTTTAAGAATACAAAATCTTTTACTTAGAATTCCAAATTGAGAATGCATAGTATTTCATTCATATGAAGGATATCTCTTTTGTTGATCTCAAAATTTGTGTGACACCCTTCTTAAACTTCATACATAAGCTTTTAAAAATTAGGATCTTATCTTTGGTCAACCTTGATCTTGTTTAGCAATCCTAACTGCACTCTAGTATTTGTTAGTAGTACCCTTAAATTTGAAATTTAAAATTGAGTGTCTTGATCTATCAAATCATGTAACTCCTTGGTAAAGGTTCTCCTTTTTTGTATGATATACGCCAAACTACCCAAGGATTTTTTATCTAGTGTACCAACTACTACATTGGCCTTTTCAAGATGATATTGAATTATGTAATCATAGTCCTTTAATAATTCCATCCATCTTCTTTGCCTCAAATTTAAATTCTTCTATTGGAATATATACTTTAGACTTTTATTATCAGTGTAAATTTCACACGTCTTACCATATAAATAATGCCTCTAAATCTTTATGGAAAAGATCACTACTACTATCTCTAAGTCACTAGTAAGGTAATTTTGTTCATACTTTTTCAATTGTTTAGAATCATAAGCAATTACCCTACTATTCTACATTAACATGCATCTTAGGCTAACTCTCGAAACATCGTAATATAACTAAAATCCTTCACCTTTAATTGGTCAAGTTAATACTGTTGATGAGGACAAACACTTTTTTGGCTTTTAACGCATCAAATCAAATAAATTGAGCCTTTTTTTTAATGTTAGAACAATTAATAGGACTACTATATTAGAAAAGTCTTGAAAAAATCTTATATAGTAGCATACCAATTTCAAGAAGCTTCACACTTTCATCATCATTGTAGGACTTCCTAGTTTATTATAACTTCCACTTTCTTTAGGTCCACTTGTTTTCCATCTTAAGAGCTTATGTGTCCTAGGAATGCAACGGAATTCACATTTTGCGAACCTTGATACATAGTTGATGTTTTAGAATGGTTTGTAACATTATTTTCAAGTATTAGACGTGCATTTTGTTTATTTATGAATATACCAAAAAATTTTAATAAAAAAAACCATAGACCTATCTAAGAATTGCTTGAACACCCTATTTATGATATCTGCGAAGGCTATTGGTACATTAGTAAGGTAAAAAAACATTACTAAGAATTCGTAATGGTCGTATCGAGTCATGAAGGTAGTCTTACCATTAAATTTGCTATCAATATCCTAACATCAATCTCCATAGGACATAAGTAGATTCACCTCAATGACATTACTAAGAGATGTGGAGATAACTAAGGATTCTTCTATTGTGTTAGGTATTACATCTAGTCTAATACCAAAGTTGGGTGACATAAAAGCATGAGTCATTCCTAGATCTATTAGAACTCTAACTTCTAATTTAAGCATAAGAAGAATACTTGAGATCATCGCGTTCAAAGCCCATGTATCTTGAGAGGTAAGGGTGAACACCCTAGTCTAACTATGACCTAATTACTGAGAACTAAAGGATTGTCTCTAACTGTAGCCTCTAGATCTACCTCTAGAATGCCTCCTTTCAAAACCTCAACCCTACTGGCTAACGAATTGTGATCTCCCTTGTGGTTATTAAAATGGCGACTACATCACATTATAAGGACTACTTATATCTTGTTGTTAAGTAGTCTTTGATCAAGTGCTCGTACTTATCACATCTATAGTAAGCTCCTAGTAGGGTATAACATGGGTATTGATATGCCCTACTGCATCTTAGCAGATGAAGGATACCAAGCCTAAGTTACTATGCCTAAAGTTCTGTCTACTACTGCTACTACCTACTTTAGGTCTGAATCTGAATACTCCTAAATGTCTATGGCCTGATCTTGCCTTGCTATAGATGTGAACATCCCGCTGTCAAAAGGCCTAGTTCTGTTTGTACCCTAGCGAGAAGTTAACTTATTGCTACCACTATTATTGAGAGTTAGAAGATCTAGTTGAATGCTTTCTACTATGTTCTCCACTAGTCAAGGTACCCTACTCCGTAAGGATTCTTTCCAACTGCTTGGTCATATCCACTAACGTAGAGAATTTATCTTGACAGTTCATAATCATGTTGACAAAGAGGATCCCAACCCTAGTACATGTTGATTATTTTTCCTTGACTCATCTAAAACAATTACATATTGATTATTTTTCCTTGACTTATCTAAAATAATCTCTAGGAAATATGGGCTAAATCTGATGAAGTATGTGGTACACTTATCAAATGATCTATCTCCCTAACATATATTTACAAACCCTATCCTAAGTACCTCTCAAGTTACGAATGAGAGGAAATAGTCCATAAACCTCTCCTTGAATTATGACTAAGTCATTGAACGACTAAGTCATTGAACCCAAATATAGAAGGATGTGGTCTCGATGCCAATCCTTAGCCACTCCATGTAAAGACATCTCCACCAGAACCATTAGTTGGGTATCATAATAGTGTAGTCTCATGCTTTGCATCTCTATCTCCTGAAGGAAATTAATGGGCTTATTCTATTTGGTTCTACCAAACTCTAATGCATGAAACCTCAGATACTCCATTGACAACTGCATATCTGACCTTTCTTGCTTAAGGGATATCGTTAGTAGTGGAGCTTGTTGTTATTGTTGTTGCATCATCATCATCGAATCTCAAAACATGACATTATTGGCTTCTATCCTTACTAGAAACACTTGATATAAAGAAAAGAAAAACCCTTGATATAAAAACATTAAACTAAATACTAATGACAATTAATGAAATAAAAGCAAACAAGAAAGAAAAAATAACAAATATGAAAAGTTAGGTGGAAGATAAATCTGGGATTCTAGACTTATAATTGATCCTAGAAACAACTAAAATGTGATTAGTCTAAAATATTAGCCTATAAGTTTGAACAAGCTCTCAAACCCTTAGTTTCACCAATTTTAGATAAGTCTTAAACGATAGTAAACTTACCCCTAACCACGCAGCAACCTAGAATAAACTCTTTAGATTTAATGGCATGACAACATTAACACGCTAGGGAACATCTAACCTAAGCCACATTCTTGCAAGCTTGGGTTGTGTAATTTAGAGAATTTAAATCCTAGGCTAAGTTGATTAAGTTCTCTGATAAATTCAATTAGCTTATTGCCACTTACAGTATTAGCTATAGACGATTATGCATCACAAACCTCTATCTAACAATTGAACTAAGAATTATATGTAGGGTAGCTAATCTTAAATATTAATCCCTAATCCATGAAATTTTACCAGAATTCCAATTCAATCCTAACCTAAATCAAAATGCCTAATTAAATTCAAGTCAATTCTCACAATTATTAAGCCAAAATTTCATCAATATCTTCCAACCCATAACATAACTAGCCTAATATTATGAAAATAATGCAGAACATAAGTTGAGAATACACAAAACCAACATAAATACAGAATACAATGACTAAATAAGGAAAGCAAGACTGGAAATTAAAAGAACAACACTTATATTAATAAAAACTAAAGGATCCACATAATAATTAAGCAAAAACACAACTAAATAAGAAATAACAAAACAAAAATCAAATAACCAAAAATCAAAAAGTATCTAAGGTTCAGAATAAGAAACAAATGGAGTGCAGCAATAAGAATAACAAGAAAATAAATAAAAATCACCTAAAACTAAGAAGAAAATAAAGAAAAGAAACAAAGAAAATGGCCTAATATTGAAAAATGGTGGCTGCCTTTGTGCGTTTGTTGTGTCTCGCTTATATATGTAGATTTAGCCTTAAAACACAGTGTTTCCTATTTTTTTTTTAATTTTTGCAATGCTTGAGTAAAATGGCATCGTTGTAGGGGTTAAATGGCGCCCTAAATACAACCATTTTTAGCTCAGAGACATAGGGTTAAATGGCGTCTTTTATTAGCTAGAAAAATCGTTGTTTTAGTCTTCTACAGCAGCTTTTCATCTCTATTTTTTCTCCAATTTGTTTCAAATCTCTTTCTTTCTAGTCCTAAATGTGTACCAACACATCCAATATAGCTTTAAACACAAATTGAACATAAATTGAGCCTTTAAAAGCCAAAATAGGATTGAATTCACATGAAAATGTATAAACAAATATAATATAATTCAATCCTATCAAATACGCCCACACTTGAATTATTACTTGTCCTCAAGCAATGGCTTAAATGCTTCATTCAAACAATTCCGATCAAGAGTTAATAGCTAATTAAGCACAATAGAAATCACTCAATGCTGTTGAATCAAGGGAGGTTCTAATCTTAGTTTTCATGATAACAAAACATCATTATTACTAATGATTTGAGTTTGTATGGTGAAAGTTAAAGATAGGTTTATTTCAAGATGACTCGATGTGTAAAGCTTAAAGTTCGGAGGGTTAAGATGAAACTAAAGGAAAAACAAGAGTTATGGAAGCTACAAGACCTTAGTTAGGATGTCTTTCATACAATTGTAAGTTTCACTAATTGTACAATTGATTTAAAGGCTCAATTTTGATCATGCATTGCATATAGTTTTTTAAAAGTGACATAAAGTTTCATAACACAGTCATTGAATCATTTTTATTATTCATATGGTCTAAAAATTATTTTTGAAGTCTTATTCATGTATGGATAGTTAAAATTTGCTTTATCCATTTGTTTGTATTTTTATAATTGAAATTTTTTTGGTTTAAGCTCTTTTGTTAATATGTCTCAAATTTATCCATATTTGAATTATTATCATTCAATCTGATTTTTCACTACCCAAATAATTTTTTATTGCTTCAAAATTATCATACACATTTTTTCTAAGGTCTTAAGAATGTACTAGAATTTTATTTCATTTTTAAGCACTTAAAACATTAATTAAGCTATAAAAAGATAGATTACTCAAAGCTGTCTCCAAAAGCACTTTCTTTACTTATTTGGAATTAATTCAAGTGTAACCCTAATGCATTTAAGAAAAAATACGAGTAGTTATAGAACAAAACCTAGCAGCCTCCTAGACCTATCAATTCTCTCAAATCACGTTTTCTTGCTCTCAAAAACAAAATTGATAAATCAAGTTTTCCAATCTCTGCAAGTTGTCGCTCTCTGCACTATTTCGGATTTCCCTTATCCATATCATATTAAATCTATTTGATAAATTTCAAAATTTGTATTTTTATTATATTAGGTGTGTCTGATTGTGATTGATCATAGTTTATGATTTGTGGAGTGATTATATTGATTGATTTGAACATAAACTCCCAAATATATCAAATATGCTTATGTCTGTTTTGATCTATCTTAGATATTGATTCTCGACACTTAATTCTATGTCAAAAATTCTAATTTTGTGATTTTATATTTTCTTATAGTGTATAGAGGTTTTTTAATTTTTTTTGGATTTTTAAAAGATTATATCTTAGGTTTTAAGTCTATTCACTTCAGAAGTGTCTGTCAAGATTTTTCGGTGTTAAATTTCAATGTTTTTCTGGACAAATTACATAATTTCTAAAATCCTAGAAAAATTATTTTCGAATTCCCTACATGTCCTAGAGTGAAAAAATTTTGGGTCGAATTTGTTAAAGGCTATTGGAGTTAGTGTCAAAATCATTTTTCAGATACATCTAAACTTTTACTATTTTTTTTAGTGTTAATTACATATTTTGATTATACAAATCTATTCTGGTGTGCAAGCTTGTGGTTTTTGGTTTTTCTATGATCTTATAATTATCTAGGTATTTTTATTTTGATTTTTGAGCACTTATATCTTTTTTTTAGGGTTCATATTTTCAAATTTCTCAAATCTGTCCAGAATTCGTTCATTTGTTTTCATACATATATTTGAGCATCTAAATCAAATATATTTTCCTAGAAAAAGATTGTCTTGTGAAGGCTCCTTTTTACCTTAAAATATTGTGTTGTAAAGGCTCCTCTTTGCCTAGAAAAAGATTATCTTGTAAAGGCTCCTCTTTGTCTAGAAAAAGATTGTCTTAATAAAGGCTACTCTTTGCCTAGAAAAATATTGTAATTTTTTTGTTTTAATTAGTTAAGAACATTATCCAACAAGTAGTTAGAGAGAAGACTTAGCCTCTTTAGGGTAGTGAACTTCTTTAACAAACTGTGTGTCTTGCCTTCTCTTCTCTCCCTTTACTTATTACTTGTTGTGCATTATCAGTTTGGAAATCACCCTTGCATATCTCAATAAATCAAATGGATTAAGTGTTAAGTTTAAATTCTGTAAGAAAGTTTTAAACCCTTAATTCACCCCCTCTTGAGTGCCTTTAGGGCTTACAAATGCCTTCAATCCAATCCACTAATTTCAACTCTATCATGATCAAAAACAAGTTAACCATAAGCAAAGCACACAATTAGTGAAATGGTAACTCAATATGCATAATATCTAACATTTAAACCATTTTGCATTTGCTATCATACAAAATAGTCAAAAATGCTTAAAACAACTAAAAGAAACTACAAATATAACACACATACACATTTTGAGCAATGATTGTTTGATAAGTCATCTAACATTTTGATGTTAAGGTGAACATTTTGTCCTAAAAACCCCTAGTTACTAGGCTAGATCACCATCTCAAATGGCTTTTGGAACCACTTATAACTTCTAACTTCATTAGGTTGAAGCTTGCAGAGTGAAACTTGCTCCTTTTATTCGCACACATAATAATGCAATCATATTTTTCTTCTTTTAATTTTTCTTTCTTTTTTCTTTTCTTTTCTTTCTTTTTATTTTATCTTTTATTTTTTTTCCAACACTTTATTCCAAGCATACCTGTCCACATTCATATGATAAACTATACAAAATATACTTAAATACCAAATATCATACATAAGAGTCACCAAACACATGCAAGGTACTAAAAAAAAGAAAAACGAAAAAGTTATCATCATTTCAAAGTTATCATCATTTCAAGAGTTGAGCAAAGGTCCTCAAATTAAAAGCATCAATTTCCTTTCAAGTACCACAATCAACTATTAATTAAAGATCAAAATCATTCAATCTAATATATTCTCATCATCACAATTAAACTTACAACAATCCAAGTGATCAAAAAATTTTCTCAACTTGCCCCACCTATATATTTAAATAGGACATTGTCTCCAATGTCATTGCATCAATGAAAAACACAAAGGATGGGAACAAGAATACTCTTTTAGCGAGGCCATATGAATCCTAAAAGCGAAGGTTGTAGCTTTTTCTTGAAAAATAAATCAGTCATCTTCTGCCTACAACCAAAACACATAAAAATCAAATAAAACATGTAAAGCAAACTAACTAAAAAATATTTACAGAAAAAAAAAGAGAAGGATACGGTTGGGGTGCCTCCCATCAAGTGCTTAATTAAGGTCATAAACTTGACCTAGATTTATGTACATCATCCATTATTAAATGGATTCTTGAACTCAATCGAAAGTATCCTTAAATTTCATGAGGAGTTTAGAGCAACTTCCCTCGGAGTAGGCTCCCATTAAGCTGGATGTCATATAGCTTTGGAGGCATGGAACCTCCTTGTCTCGCCATCAAAGTCTAAGGTCCAGTCTCTAGTATGGACATCTTCCTTCTTCCCCTAGAATGGTCTCTCTAGTAATATCACCAATGGTTGTGAAGACTCTTCATCCTGCTTTCCACCTTCGACCTCCAACTTGCTCGCCTATAGCTCTTCAAAAAGCTTTAATTCTTATGACTCTTCCTCTTTCTTCTCCTCTTCTCCTTCTCCTTTCACCTGCAAACTGCTAGGAAAAGAAATCGAAATTCAGTTAGTAATAACATGAAATGTATCACTTACCTTAGGAGGTTGCGCACCCTCCTCCTTTTCTTACACATGTGGCTTTTCCTCTCCTAACTACTTTTGCTCTTCCCCTATTGCTTCTGGGCGCTCCTATTGTTCTCTATTCTCTAATGGAATATTGCACAGCTCCTCAACATCGTTCGCTTGTTGGCTAAGAATGCTTGAAGAGACTTGAACTTTTATGCTTTGAACCACATCTACTAAGTAGTATTGTTGGTCTAACTAAGCAATATAAATGAATGAAAAATCTCTCCTAGACCAAATAAAGGAGGCAAGTGAACCTCGTCAATAAGTAATATAAAATGGTGAAAACCGAGTATCGTACCAAAAAAAATCCAATATGCAAGCAAATTAACTTAAATGATGCATAATTAACTCATGACCTCAAGATTTGATTGATTGGTAATTAAATTAAGGCAAACAAGATAAGTAAATATGCAAGATGTAAAATGAACTAAATGCAACTAAACATAACTCAAGAGATTAAAAATGGTTAAGGCTTCGAACTTAATTTGGATTAAGTTTTCTACATGACAATGGTGGATTAGTTTAGGACTTACCTTACTTAAACAAGTTACACCTAATGGTCATAGGTATCCCTTTTCTCTTTTACTCTCAATTAATCTACTTGGTCCATAAATTACTTGAAATAAAAGGCATTAAACACATAAGAGGCCTAAAATCAAGGTTATTAATTCTAGGTGTCCTTACACAAGATCCTAAGGCTTGGTCCACTGCTAGGTTCAAATGTGTTGTTTAATCAATTTTTTGGTAAAATAAATTTCAATGGTCAAGAAATTCATTTACCTAAGGCAATATCTAGTTGATCAAGCTAAATAAGGCTAAACAAGCAAAAAATCAGTTCCACATAACCTATCCAAATCAAGATCAATCCCCAACCTTAACGAAAAATATTTACACACACATGATTACTAATCGAACATAACAAAAGGTCAAAAGATGCATATCTATTGATTAATCAATAAAAAAGAATCTTCACAAGCTATAAACATAATTAAAAAATTTGAAAATCAAGGGAGTCACTCCCTTAAGAATTTTGTAAGAGTTCTGCACTTGTAATCTCTGGAATCACAACGCTAAAACCAGAATAATAAAACTAGATTCTCGATTGGACGAAGACCCGACTCTAATGAAGAAGAAGATGACAGACTTTGTTGATGATGCACAAAAATTATGTTTTTCTCCTTGTATTTTTGCTGTCACTCCTACCTCAAATATATATATCTGCATCCTTTTTATACCCTAGGTTTATGAGCAGTAACTGAAACACAACAACTAAAGAATGAAACGCGGGAACTGAAAGCTGGAGCCCCTAGGTTCAGTTGATTGACTTTCACCATTCGATCAACCGATTCTTCCTTGCTATCTTCATTCAGTCGTTCGGTTCTTCTATTCGGTTGACCGAAAAATTCCTTATGATTTATTTGGTCAACCGGTGTCAATTCGGTCGACCTATCCTCTTGATAGTTTTAAGCACTGAATGACTAGTCCTCTTTATGCTATAAAAGAATCTCTAATTAGGTTTAAATCTCCATAAAATGCTCCAAACCAACATATACATGAAATCAGCATAAATAACTCTATATTGGTGTAATTCAAACATCAAATGGGAAAACATAATAAAATATACATTCAAAACCACTGTAAAATACCCATCAACAACACCCTCACACTTGAATCATTGCTTGTCCTCAAGTAACTCAATTGGGTCTATAAAACAACATCTCATCAAATAGTTTAAAAACAACCAACATATTCTATCATTTTTTTTTCACAGAAAATCAAGTGTATGCAATCCTTCAAACTTCAGCAACTTAAGTATCAAACTACTACACATATCATAATATTTTCATCAATGCACATAAACGTAGTCAAAGGTAGATGCCATTGATAAAAACAATCATAAAATTAAAATAGACGTTCCTTATGGTATTCACTCATGTCACTCAAGTGTATAAGGGTTGTATTTTACTCAAAGATTCCTATAAGAGAATAGACTACCATAGGCTTGAAAATTCACCCATTTTCCACTATATAGAGTACATGCCATTATAGATCAAAAGGGCTTTTTATTTAGGGTTGTAATGGGGCTTAGGTTAAGGTAGGGTAAAAAGGGAAAAGGCTACTCACAAGCACTAAGTAACATGGGATAATAAAATAAAAATTTTGAGATGTGCAAATAGAAACACGGGTCAACAACTATTCATCACTATCCAATGCTTTTTTTTAATCTTTTTTCTTTCTTCATTCATTTTTTGATAACATTAAACATAAAAGAAGGCATTAGTAGCACAAATTAACAACAAATGAGTAGTTGTACCTCTAACATATCTCAAAATAGCATATAAAAAAACAATCCCTAAATTAGAGACATCAAAAGCTTACTCAATGCTTTATTCAACTTATTATAGGGTAAGGCTAAAAGGCTTTCAGGTTTCAATGCATAGTTATTAATTAAAAAACAAACAAGGTCAAAGGCTCAAGGGGGTAACATTGGAGAAATGACTTGGTAGGTCATTTAAGCTAAAGGGTTAAAAACGTAAAAAGCCTTAATTATATCCATAAAGCATGCAACTAGCATTATCAAACAGGTTCAGAGCAAGTTCTAATGGTAATCCATATAAAGAAGCATCACACACAACAAAGAATATAAATGACCATGAGATGCAATCATATAGCTCAAAACCTCACATGTGATTAAATGAAAATCCATCAAAATTCCATACATTGCCTCATCACTCAAGTATCAGTTATTGATTAAGTTTATGCAATCAACTACTTCAATCAATCTATATGATTCACTATCCTTTCAAGCTGCCTAATCCAAATTCAAGCATATAGCTTAATTCTTATTCCAATTACTTTTACAGGATCAGATGGTTCAAAATTCATCAAATTAAATCGCAAAAATTTTAAAAATGGGATCCAAGTTAGCTACCGTAAGGGTCGTAACCATTCAAGTGTGTATCTCTGGACATTAACATCAACATCAACATCATAAATAGTAGCATGCACAAAATCTCAATCCCCTCACACTTAATATGAACATTGTCCCTAATGTTCAAAATTCACAAGTAAACATAAAAGGGTAGGGAAAGAGAAGGAGAAACTTCCCTGAAAAATGATCATCCAAAGAACTCTACGCTACCAACCACATAGAACCTACAAAAGAATTCAAAAGAAACACAAACTAAAAGCAAAGAACATGTTTGATATCACTTCTCATTTCTATTTTTAGTTTTTGTTTTTTTTGTATGTGTATTAGTTTCTGTGTTATTTTTTGGGTTTCTACACTATATTAGTATGTTGTATTTTTTTATTTATGTATTATTTTTATTGGTTTTTGTGTTTTAAAAAATAAGAAACGAAAACCGAACGCAAAATGGGAAACAAACAAGGCCAAAGCATTAAACAAAGAAAAAAGGAAAAGGAAAAAAAACTACTATCCTACCAAAAACAATCATTATGATCAAGGGGGAGAAGAAGGTGAATCATGAAGGGTAAAGCACTCCTCTGAGCCTGGGCAGGTACATTTGAACTGTTGTCTATTTACCATAAAGGGCTGCTCATTAACTCTCTTCACCTCAAGAACCCCAAAAGGAAGAACTTACAACGCCTCAAATGGACTCTACCACCTCGACCTAAACTTGCCTGAAAAAAAGGAGAAGAAGAGAGTTATAAAGTAATACTTGGCCACCTACCTTGAAATCTCGATGGAGGATCTTCTTATCATGCTATTTCTTCACACACTCCTTATACAACTTCGAATTATGATACACATCCAAATGAAACTCCTTGAGCTCATGAAGTTGCATAGGTCTCTTAGCACTTGTAGAAGACAAATCAAAGTTAAGAAATTTATAGTCCAATTTGCACGATGCTCTAACTCAATTGAAAGGTAACAATATTTTACATACACTATCTTGAATGGTTACATGCCTATGGGTGTCTTAAATGTGGTTCTATATGCCCAAAGTGCATCATTTAGCTTAAAAGACCAGTCCCATTTATAAGTATTAACAGTTTTCTCTAAAATTTTCTTTAGCTCCCCGTTTGAGACTTCAACCTACCCACTAGTTTGGGGGTGGTATGGTGCAACAACCTTATGAGTCACCCCATACATAGCTAAAAGAGAATAAAAAAGTTTATGTAAAAATGTGATCTCCCGTCACTAATGATAACCCTAGGTATGCCAAAACGTGTGAAAATGTTTTTCTTTAAAACTCTGACCACCAGCTTAGTTTCATTTGTGGTCAATACCTCTACTTTTACCCATTTATGAACATAATCAACTACAACCAAAATGTATTGATTGGAGTAAGATTTAGAGAATGGTCCTATGAAGTCTACGTTTTAAACATAAAAAACCTTACAAATAAGAATGTTAATTAATGGCATGTCTTGTCTTCTACAAATGTTATTGACCCTCTAACACTTATCATAAGACTTAACAAATGCATATGCATCCCTGAACATTGTAGGCCAATAAAAACCACACTATAAGACCTTATGAGTTGTCCTAGATGCACCATAACATCCCCTAACCTCTTTAGAATGACAATGATGTAAAATAAAAGACATTTCCTCTTCAAGAATGCAACGCCTAACTATCACAAAAACACAAATCTTGTAAAGCAGAGAGTCATCCCACAAATAGTGTCTTACCTTACTCAAAAACTTTTTCTTTTAGGAATAAGAAAAATCAGGGGGAAAGATATTACTAGCCAAGTAGTTAACGTAATCTACTAACCACGAAGTGGCTATCATAGCCATGAGATGCTCACTAGGAAAAGTCTCTTTAATATCCTTGTGTGTACTCTCCATGGAAGCTTCATCCAACCTTCACAAGTGATCAGCTATAAAGTTCTTAACTCCCTTCTTATCCCTTAACTCGATGTCAAACTCCTACCAAAGTAACACCTAACGAATCAATCTTGGTTTGGTATCGAGTTTTGTCATTAAGTACTTCAAAGCTGCATAATCAGTGTAAGCAATGACTTTAGACAAAAACAAATATGATTGAAATTTATCAAAGACAAACACCACCGCAAACATCTCCTTTTCTATGGTGGTATAATGGCATTGTGTACTGTTCAGAGCCTTGCTCGCATAATAAATGGGATGAAAGATTTTACCTTGTCTTTGGCCCAAAACAACCCCTATTTCAAAATCACTTACATCACACGTCTGTTCAAATGGAAGAGATCAATCAGGAGATACAAGTATAGGAGCAATCATAAGTTTATACTTTAACAGTTAAAAAGATGTCATACATTTATCATCAAAAGCAAACACAGAATCTTTCTTAAACAGCTCAGTCAAAGGTCTAGCAATTTTAGAAATTTCCTTAATGAAGCGTCAGTAAAAACCAACATGGCTTAAGAAACTCCTAATAGATTTAATGTTATTAGGTGGGGGAAGTTTCTTAATGGCATCAACTTTAGCTGGATCTACCTCTAAACCCTTACTAGAAATCTTGTGACCTAAGACAATGCATTCCTGAATCATGAAATGACATTTTTCCCAATTAAGCACTAAATGGACCTCCTCACATCTAATTAAGACTTTCTATAAATTATTTAAACATGCATCAAATGAAGTGCTAAACACAGAGAAGTCATCCATAAAGATCTCAATGTAAGATTCAAGCATGTTAGAAAAGATAGCCATTATGCATCTCTGAAATGTTGCTGAAGCATTACATAAACCAAATGACATGCATCTATATGCAAATGTACCATAAGGAAACGTAAAAGTGGTTTTTCTCTTGATCTTTCGAGGCTATTAAAATCTACAAATACCCATTATATCCATCTAAAACATAATAAAAGCTAACTTCTCAATCATCTGATTAATAAAAGGCATGGGAAAGTGATCTTTTCAAGTGGAATCATTTAATTTTCTATAATTAATGCACATCCTCCACCTAGTTACCTTCCCAGTAGCTACCAATTCATGCTTTTCATTTTCTACAATAATAGTGCCTCCTTTTTTTGGCACCACCTACACAGAGCTCACCCAACTAGAATAAGAGATATGATATATAATACCTATATCTAAAAGCTTCACTACCTCATCCTTGACAATATTCTTTATGTGTGGGTTAAGTCTCTTTAGAGGTTGGTCCATTGCCTTGCTTCCATCCTCTATAAAAATGCAGTGCGTACAAAAGGAAGGGCTTATACCCTTGATATCTATAATGGACCACCCAATAGTCTTCTTGTGGTTCCTCAATACCCTCAACAATTGCTCCTCTATGGCCCCTAACAAGCAAGAAGAAATGATAACTAGTAAGTGCTTATATGGGTTAAGCAAAACATACTTCAAATGATTCGGAAGAGGTTTAAGGTCAAGAGAAGGAGGTTCTTCAATTGAAGGCTTAGGTAATGGCTTGGTTCGACATTGCAGAGGCTCATATGCTATATACTGTATCAAACACACCTGCTCTAACTCAACTCTAAGGTCCTCTAACTCTTCTTGCAATTTCTCACCTAAGCAATTCCTCGCCTAACTCTTTGAGCATTCCTTGTGCTCCCCCTTCTAACAAATCGGCATAAATAATAGAAGAATTATTAGTATCAAAAGAATAAACATCAATAAAATGATAAGAGTCAAGGGTAGAAGGATGCTTCATAGCATCAAATACATCAAACACTAATTCTTCATCTTAAAATCTCAATATGAGCTTTCCACGCTACGAATCAATGGTGGTCTGTACTATGGCCATGAAATGTCTGCAAAGGATAATGGGAATGGCTCAATCTTCTTTCATGTTAAGGATTAAGAAATCAACTGAAAAGTTGAACTTATCGACCTTAACTAATACATCCTCTAGAACTCCCTTTGGATAGGTAATCGACCTATCTACCAACTAAAGTGAGACAGTAGTGGGTTTGGGCTATGTTAATCTAAGCTTCTAATAAACAAAAAAGGCAACAAATTAATACTCGCACCCAAATCCATCAAGGCCCTATCTATTTATACATTACCAATAATGTAAGGAATAGTAAAACTCCATGAATCCTTAAGCTTAGGTGGCGATTTCTTTGATAAGATGGCCGAACACTCCTGATTCAAACTAACAGTTATATATTCTTTAAGCCTCCTCTTGTTAGACAAAATATCTTTTAAAATTTTAGCAAAAGAAAGCATTTGTGTTATAGTTTTAGCAAATGGAATGTTAATATGCAACTTCTTAAACATCTTTAAAAACTTACCAAATTGCTTATCTAACTGTATGCCTTTTAACCTCTGAGGATAAGGGTGAAAAGGTCTTACTGAATTAGTGATGGGATCAGCAAATAATCTCAGGCGATCTTCTTTTACAGCTAGTTCTTCCTTTTCCTTCTTATTAGCTTCTTGACTCTCATTTGCTTCACTCTTCTCTACTTCATCATCCTTCTGCTTCTCATTAACATCTCCAAGTTGTTTATCGCACCTCAATGAAATTGACTTGGCATGTTCTCTCGAGTTGGCCTCAATAGTATTAGACAATATACCTTAAGATCTTTCCTTTAGTAAGCTCACAATCTAACTCATCTGATTTTCTAAGTTTCTAATAGAGGCTTATTTGTCTTGCAATTGAGCTGCAGAGCTAGAAATGTATTTTGTGACTAACTCCTCAAAATTAGGCTGTTCAGGTGGATGAGGGGCCCTAAAGTGTGGAGGGGACTATCTCTAAACATTAGATTACTATAGTTGTGCCATCTGATCATTCCTCCAAGAAAAGTTAGGATGATTCCTCCACATAGGGTTATAGGTGTTAGAATATAGATCCCCTCTCTATCTATTGAAATTGCACATATAATGGGTCTCTTCTAATTCTGGAGCAAAGGGGTTCCTAACTAGGCACTCTGAAGACTGATGGGAATATCCACTACAATGCTGGCACATAACACAACTCTTCATTGATGAACTTGCACCTCATTTCACACTTTGCATTAGACTATCCAGCTTTCTTATCCAAACATCCATCTGAGCTAATAAAGCTACAGTATTGTCTACTACATGAATACCAGTAGGTCTTCTAGGATTCCTCTCTGTATGGTATTGGAAACTGCTTATGGCTATCTCATCAATCAATCTGTTAGCTTGATTTAGTGACTTTCTCATCAAGTTACCTCCAGCTATTGCATCAATGGTGCTTTTAGTCAGTGGGGTAACTCATGTGTAAAAGGTATTGACCTGTTTCCAAGTGGTAAACTCATGACAAGGGCACTGTGCCAACATATCTCTGAACCTTTCCCACGCCTCATACAAACTCTCATTCTCATACTGGGTGAAAGAAGTTATCTCATTCTTTATCTTAGCAACCTTGTCAAGTGGGGAAATTTTGGCTAAAAACTAAGTGGTAATGAAACCCAACTATAGAGAGGTTAACCAAGCTCTCACCTTATTCTTGACTGAAAATGGGAATAACAGTAGTCTCACTACATCATCTGATACCCCATCCTTCTTAAAAAAAATCACAAATGTCTAGAAAAGTTTCCGAGTGGGTGTTCAGAACCTCTAAAGGCAATCCTCCAAACTGAGATGCCCTGACCATGAAAGTAATTCTGTGGGGAATCTCAAAGTTTACTGCTATAATCCTCGACCTTACAATGGGGGGTAGGGGTCTACTGTTATACCCTATAATCAGATACATCATGTTCAATTCCTTTCCCTCTTCGGGATATTGCTTAAGATCTTCTTCGTGTGGTGCCATCTCTACAAACTGCTTTTCATCCTTAAACTGTTCTTCTGTGACCTCTTCTTCTTCCTTGCTACTCTGAGTCGATCTTACTTCTTTTCTCAATCTATAAATAGTTTTCTCAATTTCAGTATCTAGTGGCAAACTCTCGGGCTTTTGACCATGAGTGTGCATAAATAAAAGAACATAACTAAAAGAATACAATGAAAGCGCTAAAACTAGAGATAAAGCAAAATGAATCAAAACAAGAAAAAAAATTAGGCAAATAAATAATCAACTAAGACAACTTAAATAAACAGATAAAAAAGAAAACAAGAAATAAACCTAAGACAATCAACACTATCTAACCTAACAACTCACAATTAGGATATCCCCGACAATGACACCAAAAACTTGTTGTTGGTCTAAATAAGCAGTATAAATGAATGAAAAATCTCTCCTAGACCAAACAGAGGAGGCAAGCACACCTCGTCGATAAGTAATATAAAATGGTGAAAACCAAGTATCGTACCTAAAGGAAATCCAATATGCAAGCAAATTAACTTAAACGATGCATAATTAACTCAGAAGCCCAAGATTTGATTGATTATTAATTAAAATAAGGAAAACAAGATAAGTAAATATGCCTGATGCAAAATGAACTAAATGCAACCAAACTTGAATCAAGAGATTAAAAATCATTAAGGCTTTAGACTTAATTTGGATTATTTTTCCTAAATGACAATGGTGGATTGGTTTAGGACTTATCTCACTTAAACAAGTTACACCTAATGGTCATAAGTATCCCTTTTCTCTTTTACTCTCAATTGATCTACTTGGTCCATAAATTACTTGGAATAAAAGGCATTAAACACACAAGAGGCCTAA
>JAOXYD010215719.1:0-19640 GCA_028565735.1 Pinacopodium congolense
CTGTCTAACACAAATGCCCAAACTCACCCTCTCGGTCTATTGTAAGGTATAAGCTCAATACAAATTCACAAATATTTATAAAAATTAAATTAATCACCAAAGGGTCCCAAATAATTCAAACAACAAATCCTAAAAATATTTTAGCTACACATACTATTAAAAATAAATCCCATCAAGTTCATATTCATGAAAATAAAACATAATAAAATAAAAACAGAAAATAAAATAACACTAAAATAAAAACAGAAAATAAAATAAAATAAATATGAAAATAAAAAAATAAAATAAAACATAAACTTGATGAAACTTGAGGTTTGAAGCTTGGATGTGTACTGTCCTTTGATCTCTCCTATTCTCCTCCGTCTATGCCTTCAATCTGTCCGAATGCCCCTTGCTTTTCTTTCTTTTCTGCGTCGTCTCCTTCCCTCATGAATTAATCTATCCCTCCCTCTCGTCGCTGTCCGATTTAACCTTGACTGCGCCCCCCCTTTGGTTTTATTCTGTCCGAATTAATCTCCTTTAGGTCTGGATTTTTGGACTGCTGCTGCTGGGCTGAGGAGGCCTGCTGCTGTTGGAGAGGAGGAGAGGCTGGACGCTTGGGCTGCAGGAGAGGAGGTCTGCTGGGGCTTGGGCTGTTGACTGGAGAACGCGGCCCATGCGGAGAGCCTGGAGAGTAGCAGAGCAGGCGGGAGATGGGCCGAGGACGCGTCACGGGTCGGGGCGGCTGGTGTGGGCTCGGGTTGCGTGGGCGAGACGGGCGGAGCGCGTGCGGGCGCGGGCGGGCCGGCTTGCTGGTCGCGTGGACTCGGGCTGGATGAGCGGGTCTGACTTCTGCTGGGCTGGTCCTGGATCTCGGGCTTGAGGTGCTGGGCTGCGCTGAAGGAGCTGGGGCTGTGCTGAAGCTGCTGTGCGGGCTGGTCCTTTCTTATTCTTTTTTTTCTTTTCTTTTTTTCTGTTTTCTTTTGTTTTTTTTTTTTCAAATTCATTTTTTTTAAAAAAATTAAATTTACCTACATAATAAATAAATACACCAATAAAAATTAATTCTAACCCAACATTAAAAATTAAATAAAAACACAAAACACAAAACACAAATAAAAACACTTAATTAAACAACATTTACTCCAAATTAACACTAAACACAAACAAAACAATAATTAAAATTATACTAAACAAAAACACACAAAACAAATATTAAAACACAATAAAAACAACCTATTATGCAATAAACAAATGCAAAACACTTAGAAAAACACATACAAAAACACAATTATCAGGAGACGTAGGCTATCTTTGGGGTAGGTGGACTTCTTTAAAATTGCCTTGTGTCTTTTCCCTATCTCAACTTATTGCATTTATTTTGATATTTGCATTAGCATTCCATAGTAGGTTGAATCTTGGTTTAGTTATTTCATCTAGTTTCCCATTTAACTTAGGTTGCTAGTTTAAGTTTGCGAAAAAGTTTTAACACCCAATTCACCCCCTCTCTCTTGGGTGCCATAGGACTTACAGTAAACTTCTGATTTTAGCCTGATCAACTAAGATTATAGTGAAAAATAATTTAGGATCCGAGAAATCTACCTAGGTTAGAAAAATCAATAAACAACATAAATTAATAATTGAATGACCAAACTTTGATTATTTGTAAGAGTTAGAGATTTGAGATTAAAGGTTTAGAAATCATTCTTCTTGAAATTAAAGCCCATTGTCTAGATTTAAAGCATAATTAAACTTTAAACTAAGTTTAATGGAGAAAAGACATAAGTCTTAACCATAGATTTGTCTTGAATTCGTGAAGGAACTGTAATCTAGCTTTGAATTTGTTTTTAAGCTAAATTAATTCCTTAATCACTTATCCAGAGCTAGATTTTATAATTTTCAGTAATTTTATAAATCATTTTATAATTTAAAATTGCAAAGGTTTGAAGCATAACTATGATAGGTATTAATTTTATCTTTTGATCTTTTTAATCAATTAATTTAAATTTTCCTAAATAATTGTAATCTAATTAATTTGGTATTTAAGTTAAGAATACTACATTTTTGCCCATGGGTTTGACACTCGGAGTATGAAAATTATCCACTTTATTACTTGTTCGATAGGTGCACTTGCCTTTTGTCATGTTAGTTTTCGCTTAATATCATTTTAATTTTCAAAGTAAAATCGGTTTAAAGAACTCCCATTTTTAATCATTCAACCAACGAACAACCACAAATCAAAATCTTTTCTCTAGAAGGCGAAGATCAACCTTTGACAAATATTTTTAGAGGTAAAGAGGAGACTTTACAAATCTTCTTAAAGGTAAAGAGGAGTCTTTACAAAATATTTTTAGAGGCAAAAAGTGGCGTTTACAAAATTAACCCACAATAGTAACAAATAGTACACTGTGAAGGTTTTTCACTTGAATCATAATATACTATAGGCTCTTTTGTATATAAAAATGAAATATATGCTCGATGGACCTCTCTAAACCTTAATGAAAAATAATATAATGGTTTAAATACTCAAAATTTTGATTTAAAATACTAAAGACAAGGATTCAAGAATGACAAAAAATATGAAAATTTTAATAGTTTGAAGTTTTTGACTTTTATACTAAGAGAATCAACTAGAAATACAATTTGACGAAGAAAAACATTTTGAAACCTCTTATAGACTTAAAAAAAATAAAAGAATTAATTAAATGGACAAAAACTATTTGATAATTAGGCAAATGAGATTGAATAAGAATAAATGCAAATATAAGACAGCTTTGTAAGAGTCACCTTGTAAATTCAAAAACTTAACAAAAAATCATGTTCTAATGATAACCAATGACTTATGACCTCTTTAAGACCTTAAAAATTTAAGGAATAATAAATAAAAAGCTTAAAAGCAGCTCTAAAATTTTAAAATATAGAGTTAAACAAGAAACACACACGGAGCTTAAAGTAAACAAGAAACACACATGGAGCTTAAAGAACTTGAATGAATATATAAATTCTATGCTTAATCTTTGAAAAAAAATAATAATTAGAAGTAAAAACACAATTTAAACCCTTTAAAGAGATAATAGAGAGAATAGAAGGGTTTAGAAACACAAAACCATATATAAAGCCATAAAGAATCAGATTGAGAGTGAGAGCACAATAGGTATGAAGCTTTGATGAAGGTTGTTTGAACTTTCTCTAAAACTCACCCAAGAACACATTTCTTATTATTTTTAGACATCTACTAACTATTAGAAATAGGGTTTAGGTCCTAAAAAGAGACATTGGATAATTATGTTAGCCATTAGAATTGATCAATTATAAGGATAACAATAAAAAAAAAGTTTCTCTTTTTAACAACAACTAAAACGGACTGTTGATGTCTAAGAAAATTATTTTAAAACATAATCAAAGCACTTTCAAATAATTTTAAACATTTTCCTAACATCAAAAGTAATTTAAAATAAGTTTCAAAACACTTTAAAAAGTATATTTAAATTGCTACATTAATTTAAATGCTAAAAAAACAAAAGTTTGACTTATTAAGTCTTATTCTTCTAGGCTAACGAAACTCTCAGGATAGGCAAACTCTCACAAGTTTGTAAAACTCTCAACCCCCCCTCCCCCCCCAAAAGATAACGTACAACCCCACTCTCTTGCAAGGCATGTCGAATTACAAACTATACAAATCACTGAAGATCCTCCACAGGAGACTCCTACAAAGAATGAAGAATACAACCTATAGAGAGCTCCTAGCTTGCTAATGGATACTCCTATAGAGATTATAAAACCCCAAGTCTTGGTGGAAACTCTAACATAACATATTCCAAAAATTTTTTCATTACAACTTTTACAGATAGTGTAGGATCTGCAGTCAATAAATGAGTGTAACTTATTATAGATTGACAATCCTACACCTGACCTTCCCACATCCTCTATTAATATAGACAAACCTAGCCTTAGCAATGCCCAATTTCAGTTAGTAGGAGTACAAATGGTACACCAAGACGATAGTAACCCTATCATGGATAATAACAAGTTAGTGTAGCTTGAAGGCTCACATAAGAATTGCAGTATAAATGGAATTCTTAACCAAAAACAAGAGGGGAGCTCTCTAATTGTAAGCCAAGTTCGTAAAAGCTCTATTAGGAATAGGTATAGGAATAAAACTTAGAAAAAAAGCCAACTGGTAATTACCCTTCCCTATGAATAATTTTGTCTAAAATGTTAGAGGCTTAAATAGCCTTAATAAGCAACGGATGCTTAAAGAATTTCTCATCCTTATCAAACCTAATTTTTTTGGTTTGGTTGAAACCAAAATAAAGATAAATCATTTCCAATAGGGCTTTTGAAGAAGAAATAGATCCCTTTGTGCAATCATAGTGCTCATTTGAATGGAAGAACTATTGTGTCTTATAACCCATTGGTTTTGAAGCTCAAAAGTTAGGATTACATAGATCAATTTATCCATTACAATGTAGTGCACTTTCAGTCACAAATAGCTATCTCCTTGACTATTAATTATGCAACCAATTTGGAATTCTAGAGGAAACAACTATAGGAAGACTTAACTAATGATAGGATTGGAACATATTATGCTTTCATATGCATTTAGATATGATTTCAATCCTATTTTATTGTTTAAATGCTCAAATTATCTTCATTTTGCATTTGATGTTAGGTTATATGTGTTTATACACCTTTGGTGTAAAAAAAAGGAGGAGGATAAGTTAATCCGAAGCAAAATGTTGATAAAGTATAACGGTTTCTATTGAATAAGGATCCATCAACCAAAGGCAGGACATCGGTCAACTGATAAAATCTTTACATGGATGCTAAATAGCAAACCATCGTTTTATCTAGTGAACAAAAACCTAAAAGGCAGATATAAAAGATGAAAAAGAGAGAGAAGCCATCATCGTGAAGCAGAGAATAGAACCAGAAACATCCATTGTCATGATTTCCTTTGAGTTTACCTCTTGTTCTTCACATTCTTGAGCTTTCTTTTAAGTTTTTGGTTTAGGTTTCATTTTTTATAGATTGAATATGTGATTCTTTTGGTTTCCATATTGGTTACTTTATTTATAGAAATTATTTGAAGTTTTTAGATAGTGTTTTCAGATTTACTTAGTTTTGGATATTTAGATGAATTGTTTTAGAGATTTAGAGTTGATATTTCATGAATAATGGATGGTTGATGATTATAACTGAATGTGCAGTGTTTGGTTATGATTTATGAATAAATTTTAGATGTTTAATTCTTTGTCTTGGGTTATTCTTGTTTAATTTTCATTGATTTTTAGATATTGTTTAAGTTATTTGATTGTTTAACCTTAATTCTTGATATTATTAATTGCTTGATATTATTGATTGGGTTTTGATTCTTAGATTAATTTTGGCATAATTATAAATTTTTTAATGTTTTAATCTCATAATTGATTTAAGTTTAATGTGTTAGAACTTTTATTGTTAGGAAATTGGTTTGAGGATTGAGATTAGTTTATGCTCTATTGATTATTAATATAGATTGTCTAAGTTTAAATTAGATAAAGCATCGAATTTTGGGTTTCTTTGAGTATTCATTAATTTTCTAGCTTTTATCATTTTATTTTAAATATGAAACTTATTTATTTGATATTTATATGGATCAATTTTAATTTGTGTGGCTAGTTTCGTTAAGGGATTGGAGGTGTTAGAAGGATGAAGGGATGGTAATTGTGAGAATGGAGTTGAATTTGTCTTGAATTGTATTTAAAAGTCTAGGTTGGTTTAGGATTTAGGCTAAATGATATGAATTAAGAGTTGTTTTTAGGCTTGATCACCCTGTAGGTAACTATGTAATCTAAAAGCTAGGGTTAAACTTATGACACGTAATAGTCTATAGTGATTCCTGAGAGTCGCAATAGGTTAGTTGAAATTGTTAGGTTGCTTAATCAATTAAAATAGAATTCCATTCCTATAGGCAACACCTTCCGAGCTTATAAGTAGGTGGCCTAAGATAGTTGTTTCTTGGTACTTAATCCATCTTCGTTATTGAACTTGGAGAGCCTATTCTAGATCATAGTGGAGACAGGGACATTACTAAAACTTATTATTTTTATTTTTTTTAGAAATTAAGGATTCGAGAGCGTAATTGAGTCTATAGGCTAACACTTGATGACAGTACCTTTTATTTAAATTTAAGGATCAGTGAACATCTTGGATTCCCGAAAATATCTCCAACCCATCTTTTGCTATTGTTATTTTTCTTTATTTTTGTTTTGCAGTTGTTATATTATTTGATATTATTTCATCTTAGTTGTTTCGTTTCAATCATTTCAAGGTGTTGTCCTTTATCTTGTTTACAATATTAGAAATAACAATTGCAACTCAGCTCTCTGTGGTTCGACCCTATCTTACCATTTACTTCATAGTTTGGTTTTTCGGAATTTTATTATTTAATAACTTGCGATGAGCTCTATCAAATTTTTGATGTCTTTACAGGGGAGTTGGCGTTTGCTTATTATGATTTCTTGTGTTGCTTTTTATTTTTGTTTTTGTTGATCTTTTTCATTCCTTAAGCAGTTTGCATGTCTTATAGTTCCTCCGAACACATTTGTTTGCATAAATTTGCTGAAGAAAATAGAGGTTCATTACTTTCTAGCCCTAACCCTTTCTCTTTTTTTCCTATTGTAGGTCACACTAGAATTCATCAGAGGGAGCGAAAAATCCATTCACATCTTACAGAGAGGAATTGTTCCTTATCTTTTGAAGAAGTTAAAGAGATTTCAGAAGAAGCAAAAGAGATTATGGAACATCATCAGCACACCTTAAAGGAGCTTGTAGCTCTTTCTTTCAATCATAACCTGCTCTGTATTAATTATTCGGATGGTGAGTTGAAAGTTGAGATTAATCCTAGACTAATAAGTCCATTGCCTATTTTTACAAGTTTTCGTGACATCAGCTCACTAGGATTGGGTTTTGTCACTGACCCCAACAAGTTCCTGAAGGAATTCCATATTGCATGTTTAGGTATGAAGCTAGCGCAAGTCATAGTGGAATAACTTAAGCTCAAGGAATTCTCATTTGCCTTAGTATATGCAACCAAGGAGTGGCTTTACGATTTGCCCGTTGGATCAGTTAACACATAAGATCAGATGCAACAGGCATTCCTAGAGAAGTATTTCCTTATGTCGAGGGCCACCAACATAAGGAAGGAGATATGTGGTATCAGATAGGATACAGTGGAGTCACTGTATGAATATTAGGAGCTCTTCAAGCTCTACAACAGTTTTCCAAACCATCAGATAAGTGAGCAATTATTAATTCAATATTTTTATGAGGTTTTGCTTCCTTTGGACATGAATATGATTGATGCTACGAGTGATAAAACTCTAGTCGATAGAACCTTGGAGGATGCAAAGAATTTAATAGTAATAATGGTAGGCAACTCTCGATACTAGGGGAATCGCATCAGATCCTTATCCTTTTAAAACAAGTGAAGGAAACTTCCATTTCCAAGCTAGAGCAGCAAGTTTCCAACTTAACTTCTTTATTCTAACATATAGTAATGGGTAAAGGGCCTACTAAGGTATGTGGCATTTATGCTTTATCTTATCATTCTACTGATGCATGTCCTTCTTTATAGGTTGAACAATAGGTTCATGTAATTGGAGGTTCTAAGGACAACAGTGAAGGTATGATCCTTTTTCCCCCACCTAAAATCCGGGTTGGAAGGACCATCCTAATCTCAGTTATGGAAACATACAGTAAGGAAGCAGCTCTAATGCACACCACCCCACTTATCAGTAACAACAGTAGTAAGGATTTGATACACCACCTAGTTACCATTAGAATCAATCATAGATTAGACAGCTAACTGATGCTTTGGGGAAACTCTAGGCCCAAGGTTCTACCAGGCTACTTAGTCAGCCTAAAAGGAACCTAAGAGAAGATGTTTATGCCATTACTTTGAGAAGTGGCAAGGAGATACAAGAGTTAAGAAAGGGGAAAGAGAAAGAATTAGAAGAGGAAATTGAGCTATCAGAGAAGAAGGAGGATCGCACTCCTCAGGTAAAGGCTTTACACCAGATTATTACCGATTCACCTTCTATTCCATTTCCTAGCAGGTTAACAAAGAATAAACAACAAAAAAGAAAAAGGAAATATTAGAGATCTTTTGCAAGGTGGAAGTTAATTTCCATTGTTTGGAAATGATTAAGCAAGCTCTGCGATATGCTAAATTTTTAAAGGATCTATGTACCAATAATCAAAATTGAGAGGAGATGAGAAGATTAGTGTGGGTGGCAATGTGTCAGCAGTCTTGCAGAGGAAGCTACCACCCAAATGCAAAGATCCAGGTATTTTTACCATTCCTTACAAGATAGGTAACATGAGGTATAAGAGATGCATGTTAGATTTAGGAGCTTCGATCAATGTTATGCCTTTATCTATCTTTAAAGATATTAATCTTGGTTTGTTAAAGGATACCCGTGTTATCATTCCATTAGCTAATAGATCTAACACATACCCTGAGGGGGTTATTGAGGATATTTTAGTGCAAGTTAACGAGCTTGTTTTCCTTGCAGATTTTTATGTGCTAGATATGTAAGATGAGGGCTCCTCGAGTCCCTCAACTATTTTGTTAGGTAAGCCATTTTTTAAGAAATCTCGAACAAAGATCGATGTATACAGTGGGGTGTTAACTATAGAATTCGATGGCGAGGTCATTCGTTTCAATATCTTTGACGCCATGCATTATCCATCAAATTGTAAGTCGGTCCTCAAGGTAGAAATTCTTGACTCTTTGATAGTACAGTGGTTTTTCCTTTCTGCAGGTGATCCTTTAGAGGGAGCATTGACTACCTGACTGGAGCAAAAGATATCTTGTTTTTGGTAAAGGTAGTTTGAGTTGGGAGAGGAGTAAAGGAAGTAATTTGGGAACTCGAGACTAGTCCTTTCGGTAGGTATGTCCTTGGTTTTTAAAATTGCCTGTTAGTAATAATCGGTTGTCATTTTCTATTATATAGGAACCATAAGTGGAGTTGAAGCCCTTACCTACTCACCTCAAATATGCATATCTGGGCACTAACAACACACTTTCAATTTTCATAGCGAGCGATCTTACAAAGATGCAAGAAGAGAAGCTCGTCAGTATGTTACGAGAGTATAATACTACATTAGGATGGATAGTTGCAGATATCAAAGATATTAGTCCTTCTTTATATATGCATAGGATTTTTCTTGATGAAGGAGCTACCCTAGTCCATCAAGTGCAAAGATATCTCAATCTACCAATGATGGAGGTGGTGAAGAAAGAAATGATGAGGTTGCTGGATGCGGGTGTCATATACCCCATCTCTAATAGCAAATGGGTAAATCCTTTGTAGGTGGTTCCCAAGAAGTCATGCATTACAACTATAAAGAATGAGGGAGGAGAGATGGTTCCAACTTAGGTACATAATGGATGGCGAGTTTGTGTGGACTATTGTAAGCTCAACTCGATGAGTAGAAAGGACCATTTTCTATTGTCTTTTATTAATAAGATGTTAGAACGTCTTGCTGGTCGTGCTTACTATTATTTTCATGATGGTTATTCAGATTATATTCAGGTAGTTATCGCTCTAAAGAACTAGAAGAAAACAACTTTCACATGCCCATGGGATCTTTGCCTATAGAAGGATACCTTTTAGTTTATATAATGCTTTTGATACCTTCCAAAGATATATGGTAAGTATCTTTTTTGAGTATCATGAAAAAATCATTGAAATTTTTATGGATGACTTTACTGTGCATGGGGACTCATTTGATAAATGCCTTGATCACCTCGTTTTAGTTCTTAAACAATGTCTTGAAACTAACCTTGTTCTTAATTTTGAAAAGTGTCATTTTATGGTTCAACAAGGGATAGTTTTAGGACATGTCATTATGCTAAGGCTATTGAGGTTGATAAATCCAAGATTGACCTTGTTTTTTCTTTACCTTACCCTACTTAAGTTCACTCTTTTCTTGGTCATGTAGGGTTTTATTATAGGTTCATTCAAGATTTTTTCAAGGTTGTACAGCCATTGTGTAGGCTGCTTCAGAAGAATAAGGAATTCATTTTTAACGAGGAGTGCAAGAACGCGTTTAATGCATTAAAGGAAAAGTTGGTCATGATGCCCATCTTACAACCTCCAGGTTGGAGTCTGTCATTTGCACTTATGTGTGACGTCTCTAACCATGTTATTAAAGAAATTTTGGTCCAAAGAGTGGCATGGATCAATAACACCATGTATTATGCCTTTTAAACGATGCCCAAGTAAACTACACCACTATAGAAAAAAAAAAAGCTTCTTGTAGTAGTTTTTGCTTTGGATAAGTTTTGGTCTTATTTGTTAGGTATTAAAATCAGTGTTTATTCTGATCATCCAACTTTGAAGTATCTACTGGCAAAGAAGGAGGCAAAGTCGAAGCTTATCCGTTGAATACTCCTACTTCAGGAGTTTGATATAGAGATAAAGGATAAGAGACACTCGGAGAATGGAGTAGCAAATCATTAGAGCCACTTAGTGGAGCATGGTGCTGACCCGAGCCCTATCAATGATGACTTTCCAGATGAGTAGTTACATGTAGTATAGTTGACAACCCCTTGGTATGCTAATATCGTAAATTTCTTGGTTACTCATTAATTTCTTGTAGATTGCACTAAGACATAAAGGGAGAGGATGAAGAGTCAAGAAAAGTTTTATGTAAGGGATTATCCTTACCTGTGGCGGTTTTGTACGGATCAAGTTATCAGGAAGTGTGTACCTGATAGTGAATTTATTTTTACCTTGACAATTTGTCATTCTTATACATGTGGAGGCCATTTTGACCTAAAGCAGACAGCTCGTAAGGTTCTAGACTGTGGATTTTATTGACCATCTTTATTTCGAGATGCATATGATTTCTTTAGGACATGTGACAACTGTCAGTGAACAGGTACTTTAGGTCCCCATGGGAAAATGCCTCAAACACTCATATTGATTTGTGAAATTTTTTATGTTTGGGACATGGACTTCATGGGTCTCTTTCCTTTTTCATTTGGGTTTCAATACATTATGCTTATAGTCGATTATGTGTCAAAATGAGTGGAAGCAAAAGTCACTTGAACTAACAATTCTAGAGTTGTTGCAGATTTTTTGAAATCTAACATTTTCTCTAGGTTTAGAGTCTCGCAAGCCATCATCAATGACAAGGGGACTCTATCACCCTCAGATGAGTGGCCAGGCTGAGGTGTCTAGCTGAAAGATCAAGTCTATCTTAGAGAGGATGGTGAATCCTAATAGAAAGGATTGGAGTTTGTGCCTTAACGAAACCCCGATAGGAATGCCACCTTATAGGCTCATTTTTGGGAAACCATGCCACTTTCTAGTGGAGCTACAACACAAGGCTTGTTAGGTGTTTAAGAAATGCAACATGGAATTAGACGCTGTCGGTGCCCATATAATATTATGACATGAAGCTTTCAAGAATGCCTAGATTTATAGGAGAAGACTAAGGCATTTCATGATCGCAACATCTCCAGGAAGACATTCATGGTGGGATAGAAAGTACTTTTATAATATTTCCATCTAAAACTCCTTCCGGGTAAGTTATGCTTATGATGGATAGGTCCTTTTGAGGTTACCTAGGTATATGCCCATGGAGCAGTGGAGATCCAAAGAGTTAAGAAAGGAAAAGAGTTTAAAGTTAATGGACATCGGCTTAAACCTTACTTTGAGGGATTTCAGGAGCAAAATGTGGAGGTGATGGAGCTTGAAGCTCCAACATATATCTTGGTTGAGTTTGGTTGACAAGGGTCGAACTTGTGACCCTAAACAAGAAGTTATTGGGAGGCACCCTAACCTTATTCTTTCATTTTAGTTATTTTCTATTTCAGTTTTTCTTTTTGTTGTCATTTTAGTACCTTATTTGTTTTTTGTCTGTTTTGTTTCTAAGAATGCAAGAACGAATATGTGACTTCTGCTTTCAAGTCATTATGGCCTCTTTGATTTAGGAAAGTCTTTCTATTCTCATCCCCTTGTGTTTTTATTAATTTTAGGACATTAGGGACAATGTCCCGTTTAAGTGTAAGGGTGGGACCAATTTGAAAATTTTTAAAAATTTTTGCATTTGTACACTTGAATTGCAATGATGAATGTTAAATGTGAACTAGGAAATTCTATCATAGTAGTTAGACTGAGAATTGAGTTGTATGCTTAAATTTGGATTAGACAACCTAAGAAGAAGGTGAATTATGTGGATTGATTGGAGTAGTTAGTTGCATAAAACTAGTCAATAACTAATTCTTGAGAGATTAGGTAATGTATGAAATTTTAATGAATTTTCATGTAAGCATATGTGAGATTTTTGAGCCTATATGACTTCATTTCATAGTCATTCTATTTATTTATTGTGTTTGGTACTCCCCTAAAAAGATTACCTTCAGAACTTGCATTGAACCTGCTTGAAACTACAAGTTGCATGCTAGATGGAAATGATTAAGACCTTCTATGTTTTAATATCCTTAGCTTAAATGATCCACCAATTCAATTTTCCCTTGCAAACCCCTTTAAGCCTTTGACCCTATTTGTTTCTTAATTAATTACCTTATATTGAAACTCGAAAACCCTTTAGCCATACCCTATCATAAGTTTAATGAAGTATTGAGTAAGCATTTATTTAGGGACTTTTTATTTTGTATTCTATTATGAGATATTTTGAGAGATACTTCTACTCATGTTTTATTGAAATATGCTACTATTATCTCATTCTTTTTAGTGTTATATAAAAAAAGATAAAAAAGAAATAAGAAAAGCATCTTTTTTTTTTTGCTTTGGTTTGGCGTTGTTTCTGCATTGTTGAATAAAAGCGCCGTTTTAATATTGAATAAAACATAGTAGCATTAGTTAGTAATAAATAGTTATAGTTCCTTGTGTTCATTTGCTTAACTCAAAATTGATATTTAAGTGTCCCTTTTATTTGGTACTTTGTGAATACTTATGATTAACCCCTTTAACCTTGTTTCCATACCTCATCCCAAACCCCATTACAACCCTAAATTAGGGTCCATTTGATTCATAATTGCATGAAATCTATGTGGTAGAGAATTGGTGAATCTGCAAGCCTATAGTAGAGTAGTCCCTTAGAGAGAGTCTTGAGTGAAACACCAACCTTAAACACCTAAGTGAAATGAGCGAATTCCGTGAGGAAAGCCCATCTTAATTTTGTGTTTACCCTTGATCAATGTTGTCTACCTTTGACTTTGTTTATGTGAATTGATGAAAAGATTATGATATATATAGTAACTCGATGCTGGAGTTTGCCAAAGTTTAAAGGATTGTATGGACTTGATTTTTTAAAAATGAATTGACAGAGTATGTTGGGTGTATTTAAATTGCTTGAGGATAAGCAATAGTTCAAGTGTGGGGGTATTTGATAGGATTGGAATATATTAAGTTTTTATATGCATTTAGATATGATTTCAATCCTATTTAATTGTTTAAATGCTCAAATTATCTTTATTTTGCATTTGATATTATGTTAAATGTGTTTATACACATTTGGTGCCAAAAAAAAAGGAGGAGGATATGTTAATCCGATGCATATTGGATGACATCTATCTTACAGAGCAAAGCTTCCATTCTCAATCCATTTTTTCTGATCACTCCCCAATTTTAGCGCAAAATCTCTATAGTGAAAAAAAAAAGACACCAACCCTTTAAGTTTAATAATTTCTTGGACAATATGGAAGGGGTTGAGGAAATCTCAAAGAGGTTCAAGGTCACAAAAATCTTATATGCCAAAAAAAAAAAAACTCCAAATAATTGAAGAGAACTTAAGGGTTTTGAATAGAAGGAAGACTAATGACTCTCTTAAGGCTATTAACTCTACCATAGAGGAGTTATTAAGAGTACAAAACCACTTGTATTGAAGCCCAGATGATGAAAAATTATTTTCTATATAGAAGACAGATTTATATATGTATAATTAAACTTTAAAAGTGCATTAATATTTAATGAAAAAAAGGTCCAAAATTTAGTGGATGTAGGATGGAGAAAAGAATATCAATTTTTATAATAATACTATGTTATCAAGGAAGAACACCAATATAATTACTTCCTTTATGAGGGTTGATGGTTCACGAGATACAACTCAATCTAACTTGACCCAGGAAGCTTTGAATTACTTTTACTCTCTTTATACCGCCTCTTCTAACAATCTATCCTCATAACAAAATTTACAATCTTTCATAGACACTTAAATTACAGACGAAGAACTGGCCTTCTTAATAAACCTTTTTAAATGAAAACAAAACTTCCTTAACATCATTATAAAGACTATGGTTAATTTATTAAAGTTAAAGAGGTTATCAAATGGACTATTTTCTACAAACCTCGTAAGGGCACCCCTTCTACTTCTTGCATAATGATTGGCTGAGGCCAGGATCTTTTAATAACACCTTAAACCTCAATAATTGTAGAAACCTCATCTAAGATAGTGCTAAGATATGTGAAGCTCTTAACATTTATCTCTTCATCCTTAAATAGCTTCCCAACTTTAGACTGAAAGAACAGATTATCATTTATCATCTCAATTAAGCCTTGAAGGACAAAATCATATAGAGTAATCATTCATTAAGTGCTTTCTTTAACTCTTCCTTCAGGAGCTTGTTAAGGCCTCATTCATCTAAGTTCACATGATACAAATTGATTTGGTTTAAGCAAGTTTAGCAAAGGTCCTCAGTCATCCTATGGTTAGGTTTGAAGGAAATACTTAACACCATGGACTGGATGAATAAATTCCTTAATATCCCTACCACTTGTGTCCTTTATAATAAAGAGAATGAATCAATGGTTCATTTATTTTTTGAGTGCAAATTTTCTAGCTAATATCTGGAATCAAGTATCGAACCTTTAAAACATTCCTTATGCTAGTAGAAATCTCCAAGACTTAATGTAATTGGATCTTGAAGCAATGTGGCAGCAAGAAGGGAGACCTATAGACATGTAAGATAGCATTAAGAAAGGTAATATATGCAATATGGTAGCAAAGGAATTAAAGAATCTTTTAATGTAAAAGCTCCTCAAAAGGAGCTATTATGCAGGATCTCATTATCCTCATAAGGTCACAAATATTAGTTCACTATATTCAGGAAGATTCCAATAACTCCATCGCGATCAAATGAGATTGTGTATTTTAATGATGGTTTGTCGATCAGGTAACCTCATTTGGTATCCCAATGGCCTCCTCATAAAGTTCCTCTTTCATGACATAGTTGCTTCTTGGCTACCCTTGATTGAGCTACATTTCCTAGAATATTATTAACAAATATGTTTTAGGAGTAATTCAGTAAGCTCTCTTGTCTCCAATAAAATTGATACCTTTTAACTTATTATTTGTTCTCCAATGGGTTTACTGTTCATTTTTTATTGCAAGTAGCCCCTCCAGCTTGGTGTACAGCTTAGCAATGAAAGTTTACCTTTTTTTTAAAAAAATTCTATCATATAAGTAAAATTATAGTATTAAAAAAAAGGGAAATAGCATCATAAAGAATATTATTACATTTTAAAGGATGCATTAGGAAAGTTTGATGGAACTGCGTCATGTAGAGATTTGTTAATTTTTATTGAACAATATTGTGTTTCTAATGCGATACTTGTTTAATATAAAAATTATCCCGTGTGCTAATTAAGTTGTCTAATTTTATGTTCTATGTAAGTAGTTATGATTGATGATCGGGGGTTTTCGAAATTAAATATAGAGAAGCATTTAGTAATTTTTAGTATTTTGGAAGTAAAAAAAAAAAAAAAGATTAAACTACATCCAGTTTGGTGTATTTTAACCCCTGAACTTATTAGTTTCTAAAGGAAGTCCTCACAACAAGAGAAAATAACACTGCATGGAGTACCAATCCCAAGTCCTTGTTGCCTTCTTTCTCTTTGGTTTTCTCATATTCAAAATATTGAAGAAAACAAATTCCAGCAGTTCAACTTCGCATCTACCTCCAGGGCCCTGCAAGCTACCACTAATCGGTAATCTGCACCTACTAGTGGGTAGTAAGCTACCTCATCACCGACTCACAGACATATCCAAGAAATATGGAACCGTTATGCGCTTTCAACTCGGTGAAGTGCCCACTATTGTCATTTCTTCACCGGAAACTGCAAAACAAGTGCTCCAAGCTCATGATATCATTTTCTCCGACAGGCCTTCTGTATTTGCAGCAAATATTCTTATGTACAATTCATGCGACATTGCATATTCATCTTATAGAAATTACTGGAGGCATTAGAAAGATTTGCACGGTGGAGCTACTAAGTGCAAAACGTGTTAAATCATTCAAATCAATAAGGGAAAAAGAAGTGTCATGTTTCATCGAAACCATTGGCTCTAACTTAGGGTCACCAATCAACCTGAGTGCCATGCTGCTTTCTTTAACTTTTACACTCACTTCGAGGTCAGCATTTGCTAATTTAGGCAATAAGGAGCTTTCTCTCATACCATTGATTCAAAAAATCATCAAGGCACTTGGAGGTTTTAGCATCGGCGATGCCTTTCCTTCCCTAAAATTTCTTCATGTAATTAGTGGAGTAGGGCCTAAACTTAGGAGGTTGCATCAAAAAGTGGATAGGATACTTGAGGAAATCATTGCTGAGCATAAAGCAAGGAAAGAAAAAGTAAACAATGATTCTTCAAATACAAAAGATGACTTTGTAGATGTTCTTTTGAATTTGCAGGATCAGGGAGACCTACAATTCACTTTAACAACGGACAATATCAAAGCACTCATCCTGGTAACTTGTTCTTTTCGTTTTGTCATCCACGTCACAGATCATAAGGAATCTTAAGCTATGGAAAGCATTCAAGTATAAGGATAAAGTTGAAAACCCTCATTATTTTGAATATGACTTGCACTAATTGATATCATGCATCATTATAAAAGTTTTGTCTATAAATGTTTGCATAACTTATCCTTAATTTTGGGCTTATGATTTTGGGGGTAAATCTACATGCCCTCCCATTGTGTATAGATGTTTCGTTGTCAATAATGTGGAAAATTTAGCGTCTGTTGCCCATAAATTTAGTTTCGTTAAAATGTATGTTTGCTAGTGTTATTCAGGACATATTTGTCGCTGGAACAGAGACATCAGCTACATTAGTTGAATGGGCAATGTCAGAATTAGTTAAAGATCCAAGAGCGATGAAAGAGGCACAAACAGAGGTTAGGAAAGTCTACGGTCAGAAAGGGGCTGTGGATGAATCAAGCCTTCATATGCTAGGCTACTTAAAAGCAGCAATCAAAGAAACACTTAGATTGCATCCTCCTGCTCCTTTTCTTGCTCCAAGACAAAACCGTGAGAAAGTCCAAATTAATGGATATGACATTCCAAAGAAAAGCTATGTCATTATCAATGCGTGGGCAATGGCAAGGGATCCAAATTATTGGATTGAACCAGAGATATTTCGTCCAGAGAGATTTCTTAATAGTCCGATTGATTATAAGGGAACAGACTTTCAGTTTGTTCCATTTGGTGCTGGGAGGAGAATATGCCCTGGTATATCACTTAGTATATCTATTGTTGAGCTTCTACTCGCCAATTTACTATTTCATTTTGATTGGAAATGCCCTGGTGGAATGAATCCTCAAGCCCTAAATATGTCAGAATCTTTTGGCAGTTCAGTCAGGAGACGAAATGATTTGTCCTTAATTCCACTTCCACACCTTCCTCTGCGTCTGGATTACAATATGTAATGTGGAGATGCTACTCCCTTGCAGTTTTATATTAAATGAACCTATGATGACGAACTTGTCAATTTTTGGTAGTGCCAGTTGATGCTGCATGCTACTTAATTCTGATATTAACTCTTAATCTACTTCATTGCCTAGCCATGAATTTATCAGTGTTTTTTAACAAGTTAGTTTTGCTAGTTGTTTGTTGCTGCAATGATCTTATTTGGTGACTTCTTCTATTTGTTTGAACTACTATAGCATTCTTGCTTTGATTTATTCTATGTTAAGACTTTTGTGCCTTTCGATTTTGCCTAGAGAAAGCATGTACTATAACTTTATATTTGCTAAAGCCAAAAAATGTTTTATGAAATGTTTTTAATAATAATTCCAATGTTGTGGTCCATGCTTTCAATGAATCGATTAATTCGATCCTTCAATCTTATTGCTGTGTAAATATCGTTTGAATTAATTTTGCGACTTACCTGTCTTTGTGAGGGCCACTTGACTTGTTTCATATGAATGTCGTCATAGTTTCATTCTTTTTCTTTGTAAACTTGTCGAACTTTCAAGATATCTTGAAATTTGGAAGCTCTTGTTGAATCATGATAGAATTTGGAACGGTTCTTTAATGTCAAAGATGACTTCAATCTATGAAGAGAAAGAGGAACCTCCAAATGGCTCTATTTCATTATATTCCATCTATAGGTCAATTCCATTCATTTAATATCTACTTTGGTGTCAAGTTATTAGTTAAAGTGTGGTCTGATTTTTACGTGCTTGATATTAAAAAGGATCGTAAGAATATGGTATCTCCATATAAAGAAATTGATTTCTTTAAAAGCTTATAAAGATGAAAATAAAGACAAGAAGAAAGTACTTCATGTGAAAGTAGAGATTATTTCCTTTGCTACACGAAATTTCAAGTAAATTTTTAAATAAAAAAGTAGTTATAAAGAAGAAAGTATTTAAAACTTTTAATATGATTTGAAAAAAGGAAAACTAATATCGGTTTATTTCTTTTAAAACAATTAAGTTAAATAAAAGTTGAGAATTCTGTTAAAATGCAATATTAAAGACAAAAAATATATATTGTTTTCAAAATTTAATAAAAAGATTCATAATTAAAGGAATTTATTTCTATCTTGATTCATGTAATTTATCATTGATGCAAAATAATTCAACATACTCATGAATAAATTGGTTCTAGAAGAACAGATCTATAATAACTAATCTTTCTTTTCCTTGTACAGTAATGACGAACATATCAAAGAATTACTCCATAATAGAAAAATAATCCTGTAAGCAACTCGTAGAATTTAATATTTCGACAGCTTTAAAATCTAAAAAGACCCAATTCTAACCAATAAACTCAATAAATGATTTATTTCAATTAGATTAATTAATTCAACAACATATATTAAATTTCTTAACGAGAAAATAAAATTATGTCGATTGCCACTTATTAAAAATCAATAAAAAAATTACGAATTTACCTTTTTAATTAACAGTGGATTATTTTAAGATTATTAAATATATGTATCTATTCAATAAAACTCAAAACCATTATAATATGGTAAATTCAGGAATTAATTAAATATTCATACACGATTAAATTCAATTAAACATAATCGATCTCAAAATCAACATAAAATCAAGGTTTCAATATAATCTGAATTAAAAAATTAGTTACAAGTCATAAAATAAAATAAAAACAAGTGAAAATTATTCAGAAATAAATTATCTTACAGAAGAAAGTTACAGAAGATATCCAATCGCGGAACCACAAAAATTCAGATTGAAGACTGCAGCTGCGCATGCTCCTCCAACAGATATTCTGTGCACACCCTTGTTTCTGCTGCCTCTATGTTTTTTTTTACGTCTGCACTCGTTGTCTTTTTACACCTCATTTTCTAGGTGGGGCTTGGTCTTGTTAAGTGGCTGGAAAGGGATCTGG
>JAOXYD010215728.1:0-19640 GCA_028565735.1 Pinacopodium congolense
AATTTAACCTAATTATAAATAAAAACATTAAAGTTGACATAATACTTTTCACCTATAAAATTAATTTAATAGAAATAAACGTGCGATATATAATATTGTAAAGAATTTAAAAGGGTAAATAATAGTTTTGGAAATATTAAAACACATTTGACAAATGTTAAAATCACGTGTAGACAAGGTGAAATAAATCAAAATATAAATTATCCCTGTATGCGCGAAGTAATAAGAAAATATCATAGTAACTCATTAACTATTAAAATTGATTATTTTATTAGTGTGATAATTAAATTATTTCATTATTGTGTTATAATCAAACTTATTTGTTGCTCAACAATTACAAGAATCGCACACAACAATCACATGTTTACAAAGAAATATTTTTGCTTGAATTTTTTTCACTTTCACACAAATATTTATAATTTGTGCATGAGCATAAAAAAACGTATACAGCCTTCAATATGTCAAATCTTTATAATCACTATACCCTTCATATATTGTCTTTTTGAGAACTCACTAAACTATTCCCAATTTCTAGATGATTAAACGAAAGACATGATTCTTTCATGCATTTAAACATATATCAACTTGGTTATCTATAAGCATACATCAAGCATTTTTCACACTAACCCCATTAAATTAGTAAAAAGTTACATTTAGGTCACAAGCCCTACTAATATCACAAAGATCACGCTCTCAGATGAAATTCATTATCATATCAGTAATCTCACTTTTCCATTAGTAATCTTGACTTGGTAGTAAGACATTTTTGTTCTATGTATATCTAAAAATGTCTAGAATGAAATGCTGCAACTCATGACCACGACCAAGTTTATCTGTATTACAGGCCTTTGTCTCGCCTTATCCCGCACTTATTTGCTAATCAAGCAAAATCTAACCTCCACCTACAAGAAGAAAGTCTTATCATAATATTAGTAGAATCCAACCTCCATGTGCTTTGCTAACCTACACAAATCACCATCCATTCTGGTGACGTATACAAAATCCTAAATTAACTGCAAAAGCTCCGAGCCAAGTCTCATTAGAACCCCTGGATACTCCTCTTACTCCACGTGGATTACCATTAGCAGCTTCCTTAACGTTTAATTTAGCACTTGCATCAGTTTTTATTCAAATCATCCCCACATCGATTTACCATGCAAACGATCTAAAGTAGCAGCCTGATCCTCCAAGCTAGCAAAGCTTGGATAACTTTCTTCTTAGAATTGAACGTTATCAACAACTCATCCAATCCAAGCTTGAGATACAACTATATGCCTTGTAAGCGCAAACTTCATTTAAAGAGCTCAAAAGATAAAATTTGCTTGGACTCCACTTCTTGGTTTTCACTCAATTGCCAAATTAAAACATACCCAATTCTTGGTAGATGGAATAGCAAAGAACTTAAGATCTTACCGGGAGCCATACCCTTTAGAACTCTTGACAGTCCCTTGGCACATAAGACTTCCAGTTTTGTAACTACGAACTAACATAAACTGGAGATAGTCAAATGTCTACCAAAACAAACAGTCAAATGTCTACCAACACAAACACACCTTGTGATTAATCTGCACCAGAGCTTTAACACTCCGAGGAACTCTTAATACATAAAAGATTTTCCCCATAAGTTGTCTGGAATAAGAGGCCAGCCTCGTAATAGAATCATAATTACCCCCTTTGTCCTCTTCTGTGTAAAAAATGAATAGCTTCTTGCGTGAACACTGCATTAAAAACAACTGCCGGTCCGAACAAAGCTTCTTGTTGTAAAGCACAATCAAGTCACTCATAGCAGGTTTAAGCCTATAGTCCTACTATCTCTGCACTTAGATCCAAATAGAAATTGGAGTAAAAACAATATCTTCTGGCCTGATTTCAATTTTTGATTAACTATTCATCAAAATGAAAAAACTCAAGTTGTTTTGTGATAGTTCCATTCAATTCAGTAGACATCAACATCATTGGAAAAAAAGAAGGGACAAATAAGTTGAATTAGAAAAACCAATGAAGAAATCTGCACATACGTCAGGACCTTTAAAACTAACCCCACCCAAGAGATGAGAAAAAATGAAAAACTTCAAGCCAATTAAAGCTAAAGATGACAACCTATCCCGTAGAAGTGTACCTCACATCAAAAATTCACTAACATACAGACCTCCTCATTGCAGGCCTAGTCCTTACCCAGACTTTCCACAGACCTTGCAAAGATAGCATGCTTGGCTTAATATTTTGTAGAATGAGGCCGTAGACTTCTTCTCAACAATGCAATGATAGCATGCTTGGCTTAATATATTGTAGAATGAGGTCGGAAGATTCTTCTCAACAAACAAAACCTCCTATCTTTCTTCTTGAAGAAATATACCTAACTCTTTATAACTTTGTCAACATATAGGAAGAAACTGCAATATCAAAAGCTGTACATGTCTCACTGCCCTGCTCACAACTGGCCTCATTCAAGGAAACCAACCTCAAAATAATGGTTGTGGAAGAGTTCGAGCCAAACTTTTCTTCAATGTTGCACTATTAAACAATCTGAAGCTTTGAATCTGCACTCTCTTCCTGCAAGAAATAAGAACTATAACAGTTAAAAACAGTAAATATAGCACATTAAATTCAATATCTTGGAAACAAAATTGTTGTATTAGATTTTATTTTTAAATACATTTTCTTGTATATTATTACTTGCGATTATTTACCGTTAGCCTAATTCACTCACTTCCAAAATCTACATGGTATCAGGACAGAAATTTGAATCCCTCCTTTCATTGTCAACGCATCACCTTCCCTGGCCTTGTTACCTGCTTTTAGTAAGTTTGTCAACCTCCTTTTTTCTCAGCACATGTTCTGACTGCTGTCTTACCATTTTTAAATACACAGTTCTTGGCATACTGCACTTTCATCAGTTTAACATCAGTTGCCACCTGTTTTTCAATTTTGATTTGTTAAGTGTTTTCTTGTTTTGGTCCCAACAACTTTCCAACTTGACAGAACAAGTTGGCGAGAGGCACAGCAAAGAAATTTACAAGTTCCAACTTGGAACTGTCAAGTTGACAGTTTTAATACGCCTAGTGACACACACAGCTGGTATTCTCTCAATTAGCCTATCAAAATTTCACCAAAGTCTCTGTTACAGCTTAAAGTTATGGAGATGTTCAAGAAGACATTGAAGAGAAGGAAGCAGATGATTTAGATGTAAAACAATGTTGCTAGATTAAGCAGAATGAGAGGCCCGTATAAATAGGGGATAGGGCCATTCTAACAGCTATAATAGCTGTTGAACAACTATTGTAACCAACTTTTGGGAATTCTAACTAATTCTCTCTCCCTCCCTCTCTCTCTCTCTCTCTCTCTATCTATCTGGACAACTTCGGTAACTAGTGAAATTCTTAAACAATCAAACCCTAATTCTTTACTCGTGAATTGAGCCCCAAAAACTTGGTAGCAAAAAAGGATTCTCAACAGTAAAGTAAAGTAGAATAGAACAATATAACAGAAGAAATGAGATCTCAAGACGTCACAAGGTTGGAGGGAAGTACGAAGGCTCAGATGCAAGAAATGGAAGCAAGGTACAGAGACTATTGAGGAGTTGAAGGAAATGATTTTGATCAAAATGGTGCTCATATTTGAAGGAATGTAGAGTAAGATGGAAGAATGACTGATATGTCTATAAATGATTTTTTGTGAATATACCATGTGTGAAATACCGTTTTACTAGGTAAGGTTATAATTTCCCAAAATTTGACTATTATTGTGCGCGAAGGATTATTGTGCTAAATTCGATTTGTTGTCTCATAAATTGGTGATGCCAGAGTCTTATTTGGTGAGCCTATTTTTGAAGAATTTGGGACCAAAAATATAATAGTCAAATAAGCTCTTTAGCCCGAGGAACTTGCAGGAAGCATATGATGCAGCTAAGCAACAGAAACTGGTCTTTCAACATTACTTTGCTATGGACAAAACAAATAGGAAGAATCAGCAACAGGGAATGAAAATATTATATTAACTGCTAAAGGTCCAACAAGGCCTTTTACCAAAAACCCTCTCAAGCTTGATGGAGAGACACGAGGGCCAAGAGTAACAAGTAGCAGAGAGTTTGATGAACGAAGAGCCAAAGGTTATGCTTTTGGTTTGAAGAGGTCATCCCGGACATAAATGCAAGAGAAAGCAATTCCACATGTATGTAGTAGATGATGGAGATGGATGTGATGAGGGCACGGAAGGAATGGTCGGAGAAGAAAATCAACAACCTAATACATCAATGCAAGCTATGACAAGTATTATAACTGTTCAATTTTTTAGAATGAAGGGATTCGAGTATCTTTAATGGGAAAGTAATACATATCTTGATGTAGAAGTACACAATTTTTAGCATGATTAAGAAGGAAGAGGGATTGTTAGAAGAGATTCATTCAGTAGTGATCACGGGAGCGAGATGTGTAGGAATTTCAATTGGATAATGAATGGACACTCATTCAACAATGATGCTTTAGTGATTAATATTGGGAAAAGCGGCATGGTATTGGGATTCAGTAATTATTGGCATTAAACAATGTAGTTTGCAATTATGAGAATGGTACTATGGAAGGTGGTGGAATTAAGAAGTGGTAACTGTAGTGGAATGAAGTCGGCTTCAGAAAAATAAATCATGAGAATTTTAGAGGGATTAGATATAATCTGTCACTTTTTGTGACTTAAGAATGATGATCAGGTTTAATGGAGCGAACCACTTGAATATGGTATTCAGAGGATGGAAGGGAAAGTGACAAGGGATAATAATGGGATGGAATAATATAGGGCTATAAAAAATTTGTTAAAAGAGTATGTTGATGTATTTGCTGAACCTATATTTCTACCACCTGTTAGAAACCATGATCATGGGATTGTATTGAAAGCAGGAACTAAATTGAAATGTTCAGTTAGTATATATATATATATATATATACACATAGACATACACCATGTATCTAGATCATTTGAATCAATGAGAATTATTTTTAAAGAGAGCACAAATCGTGAAATATTATCTTGAGGTTTCTCACATGCACAACATTTTATTACAGGAGATTACTCAGAGTTCGGAGATGGATATGGCTTTTCAAAAAGTGATATAATAGCTTAAACAAAGTGAGTTTCACACGTCAGCCTACAGTTGGTCTAATAGTTTGCTAGAAAGGAAGGTTAGTGATAGGTGCTAATATGCAGTTAAGGACCAAAATTATATCCTTGTTTCAAGACATTGTGGGAGACCAGTCAAGGCATTTAGCAACTTATAATAGGATACAAGTGTGTTTTTATTTGAATGGTAGCTAGTGTTGAAAGGTTGCAACTAGTTCCCATTCCACAACAAGCATGCGCTGATCCTGGCATTGATTTTGTAAATGGATTGCCCATATGTGCAATTCGTACCTTTATGCCATCCATGTTTAGCACCTAAAGTAGCTCATTTGTTCGTTACCTATGCATAAAAGTTGCATGGAATGCCAGCGACAATTGTGAACATCTAAGGACCCGTTTGGTTCAACTTTCCGTTTTCGTTTTCTGTTTCCATTTTTTGTGTGTTTTTATTAGTTTTTTTTGTGTATTTTGGGGATTTTGTTCTATTTTTTTGTGTTTTCATGTTATATTTGTGTGATTTTTTTTCCGATTTGTGCTGTTTTTTTAGATTTCTGTGTTTAGAAAAATAAAAACAGGAAACGGAAACAGAAAACATTTCCAAACAGGGCCTAAGTTGTTGATGATGAACCATATATTAAGAGATCAAGAGAGAGCTCTACAACTTCACATGGATAGGGAATTTGAAGTCAATGATTTGGTGTATATAAAGCTTCAATTGCATAGGCAAAGCTATATGTAGTAGAGGATGAATCAAAAGCTATAATCTTTATTTTATAGGCCTTTCAAGATTATGTAGAGGGTGGGCAAGATAGCTTATCATTTGGAACTCCCAAAAAATTCTAGAATTGATTGCACCTTTCATGTTTCTCAATTCAAGAAGCATTTTGTTGATATGAGAAGAGTATAATCAATTCTTCCAAAAGATAATGGAAACTATATTAAAACATCCAGTGGCCATCATGATAGGGATGGTAAAACACAAAAACAAACCAGCAATACAATTGTTGGTTCAATGGTTAGCATGAAGATGATGATGATATCACTTGGGAAATTTTTTTTATAATTTGCAGCAAAAGTATCTAAACATCAACCTTGTGGACAAGGTTGCTAAGGAGGGAAGCACTGTTATGGCTTAAAGCTATAGAGATGTTCAAGAAGATGTCGAAGAGAAAGAAACAGATGATATTAGATGAAAAGTGATGTTGCTAGCTTAAGTGGAACAAGGAGAAATGAGGGACACATGTAAATAGGAGATAAGGTTCATTCTAACGACTATAATAACCATTGAACAACAATTGTAACAAACTTTTGGCTTAACATAATAGTAGCTACTTCTATTTCTAGCTCTCTTTGGATAACTTATATAAGTAATTAAATTCCTAAAAATACAAACTCTTCTTTTCCATAAACTCTAAACTCTTTTGTGCCAATCCTGCCCAGCTTGCTTACAGTCATCCTCAAAGGATCATACAAGTCTGAATTCAACTCCTAATATTTATATTGTAAAATTCAAGTGCTTTCAAAAATTGATCTTCCTTTCCACTTGGCAAGAAATCATTAATATACACTAGTTCTTGTGACCACAGTTTGTTCATAAAAAATATCCTCTATCTCCTCTTTAAGATGACGAATGGTTGAACTCTCACAGCTGCATTAGGAGATTGTATACCATCATATCCAAGACAAATAGTTAGGTCTACGACATTTAAGATAGGACTAATTCTCATATCGTAATACATAAGCATTAGCACTTTTCTTCTTAAGGATCTTATAAGGTTCACACTTCTTGAATGAAACTTCTTATATTTGCTCTGTGGAAAACCTGCTAGACAAATCCTTACCATCACCTTATCCCCTTCATTAAATTCCCCTAATCAAGGATGTTGATCAACATACGCTTTAGAAGTCAAATTTTTTTCGTCGTAGCTTATCAAAAATACCCCTCATGTGCTTTATAAAACCTTTAATTTTAACAATAACTCTTGTTGTTTGAAGTAAAGCAACCAAATCAATAGGCTTCCTTGGTTGAATACTAGAAACTATCTAAAAATGACTCCTATCAATTGACCTATTTATAAAACTGTTTTATGCAAATTGTCATAAGAAGAATTAGGTCCCAATTGTTCACTTTATCCCCCATTAAGCATCTTAACACGCCCCCAAACTTCTATTCACCACCTCCAATTGCCCATTGGTTTGTGTAAGGAAAGAACCTTAAAATTGAAGCTTAGTGTTCAATGTTTTTCATAGAGTTCTCCAAAAACAACTCATAAATTTTAAATCATGATCAGAGACAACAGCTAAAGGTAACCCATGGAGATGTAAACCTCTTTGAAGAAAGAGTTTAGCAATGTGGACCACATCAAAGTCTTGAAACATGAAATGATAAAATCGTAACCTTTTATAAATTTAGGCAGCCCCAAAACAAAATTCATACTTAATTTACGGCTATGGTTTATGAAGAATAGGCAGCAACGTGTATCATCTAAAATTTAACTTTGCTCCTTTAGTTAATTGACATATTTGACATTATCCTATGACCCTGGACACATTTCACTTTAAAGAGAGCCAATAAAAAAAAATCTTCAACCATTGCCATGGTTATATCTCTTCCAAATGACTTGTTATCCCTCCATATAATTCTCAAATTGCATATTCCATTCTAGAAGTATTGGGTAGGCAAAGTATTCCTACTCTAAAAAGTATGTCATCATGGATCACAAAAGGGAAATGATCCATTTGTCCAGCTACAATTTCCAAACAAATTCTCAAAATCTCCATATGAAACACATTTTTTTATAAAAATTTTCAAATCCCACAATTTTTACTGCCAAAGTGCAAAGCAAAAGACTCCTTCTACACAACAAATACAGTACCTCATTCTCAACTCCTACCCAATGTTTGATTAAAAAAGGTTAAAATGTTCCAAAAATTCACTCTATTTGGCTTTTTTTTTTTCCAGTTCTTTTGTGGACATCAAGTGTTTTAAGAGATCCACAATTCAAATATAAAATAAACTCTTTGTATGAGAGATATTGATGCCAATTGTAAGGAAAATGTACGACTATATAAAACTCCTTATCATAGGTTGAATATCATTGTTTCTCTTCAACTTAGCTTCTCATTGAAGTAAGTAATTGAGTATCCTTCTTGGTTGAGTATACCTCCAATTCCCACATGAGATGTGTCACAAACAGCATCAAACACTTCAGGAATGTTTAGTTGGGTTGTGTGTTGTGGTTTTTGGTTGTGGATGTTGTGTTTTCTTTTTCGATTTCTGTGTTATATTAGTGTGTTTTCTTTTTTGATTTATGTGTTTAGAAAAATAAAAAACCAAAACTAAAACAAAAAACCAAAACTGAAGTAAACATGACCTTCATAAAAATATAGTAGTTGTGGAATAGGAAATTCGATACTTGTTTCTTTGTTTTCTTCAAAGGCCTTAGTTGCTACCATTTGACCAAGTAAATAGCTCCTTCTTATACAATAAGTTGTGGGTGTCGTTGTGGGCTGAAATTATTAATGAATTGCCTATAGAATGCTACTAGGCCATATAAACTCCATGTCTCATGCACATCCTTTGGAATAGGGCAATCAAGAATAGTCTTATTCTTCTCGGACTCGACAATACACAACAAAACCCAAATATACAACACTTAGTTGCATGACGAAATAGTTCTTGAAGTTCATATAAAGTTTCTCTTACCTCAAAACTCTTAAGACTTGGTTGAAAAAGTCATAGGTGGTTTTCTATAATATTATTATATATTCATATAGCATCAAAATACACCACCGAAAATCTGCCTAAAAATGGTCGAAACACTTGATTGATCACTTTCATAAAAGTGCTAAGTGCTCTGAGTCCAAATGACATCACCAATCATTCATAAAGCCTCTCTTAAGTTTTAAAAGCCATTTTTCATTGATCCTAAATTCTAGTTTTGATTTAATGGTACCCACTTTGTAAGTCTACCTTGGTAAAGATGGTAACTCCAATCAACATGTCTAACATGTCATCAAGGTGAGGGATTGAAAACCTATAACTTATTGTGATCTTATTTATCGCTCGACAATCAATGCATATTCACCAACTTCTATAATTTATAGGAGTCAATGATGTTGGAACTAAAAATCGGCAAAGACTTTCTTGAATAAACCCATTTTTCAACAACTCTTCTACTTCCTTGTTCCTTCTTGATAAGATTTAGGCAATATGCTAGAAGATTTGGTACAGTAGATCCAGGTTCCAAGTCAATATTATGCTAAATATTTTGTAAAGGAGGTAATTCACCTAATAAATCACCTAGTGCAAGGTCTGAAAAATCAATCAGAAATTCACTTAATTCTTTTAGTATTACTTCTTGGTCACTGAATAGAAGTATACACTTGATTTGCTAAATGAAATGGTTTCCTTTGATGTAAAGTTGTTGAAACCACAATCGAGCCTAATTTAAAGGTACAACATGCAAAAGGTGAAGTTTCAAAGATTTACTGGAAGATTATCTTCTTATTAAATACATGTCTAAACATAGCATTTGCAGTGAGCTAATTTATGCATTCACCAGTATAAGAGCACTTTGAAGTAGCATAGATGATATTATGGTATTGAAAAGGAAACACTAGTAAAGGTTTATTATTCAGAAAGTAAGGGCATCTTTATGCAGCTAAAAGATATCATATCCCAAATCTTTGGGATACTATAGTTGGAGTGAATATATTAGTCAATAAGAAAGAATACCTTTATTGATAATCAGATTCTACTATTAACTGTTGTATATTTAGCATTAAAGTTTGTAACTATTTATCCTCATCCATCCTATAAACATGGATCTTGCACACATTATTTTTATAGGATCTTTTACATATTATTTTTTTGTGAATGAAAAAATACTCATTCTAGTTTTTATATTTGAATTAAATCAATATTCAACATTCAAAGATGATAGTTCCAATGAAAGAAAAATATTATTTATCTCATGAATTATCTATAATGGCGGTAGTTGCCAAGCACAAAATTACAATTGTAGCCAAGTGTAACAAAGCTAGCGAGTGCCTATGGCATTAAACAAAAACAGTATAATTCTTAATCACAAACAAAGGTATAAAGAGTTGTAAAATGGCCAAATGTAGAAGCCATAATAAAGTTAAGGCTTTAGATGGAAGAAATGTAACCAATGTCAGAATGTGATTAACATAAAATTGATAGCCATTGCAAATCATGATAAATGATAGCCCTATACTGACAAAAACACAACAAACAAGGGACAAATATTAGTAGACAAGTCACAAAATGTTTCATCCATTAGATTATTAAAACATCATATTTATCCTCTCATTTAGCTTTTTCTCTCTACAAGACTATTGGCTTTCAGGGGATTTTAAATTATTCTGGGAAGGAAGAAGGCATAAAATTTACATAAACTGATAACAGCATAAGTCACAAGAAAAAAACAAATAAATAAATCTACCAATCACTTGAGACTAAATAACAACTTCATGTTATACTGATACCAAAGACATACATGTGGAATTTATTGCCTCTACAAACTTTATTCTCATCCTATTGCCATTCTCCAATAAAATACATTTACACTGGTACCTCAATTTTTTTCATCTTCCTTATCAATATCTTGAAAAATAGGGGGTGGTCTAAACCAAGTGCAGAATTCACCTTTCCAATTGAGAAAAGAAATAAAATCCAAGAATAAAAGTAGCCAAAACATGATTATCCATAATAAATAATCCCTTTATGACAATGACACTAGGTTGTAATTAACCAACATTAGAGATTGTTTAAGAAAAAAACAATGAAAAGGTCGTAAGAATAAGAACCTTGAATCATTGTCCAATCCAAAGTTTCAACGTTGATAACCTAAGTAATAATACTTAATTCTGAACAGTCTATTAAATATCTAATCATTGTTGAAAAACTCACCTAAATTTTATTTTTTTTATGTCAGTGCAAGTAAGCAGAAGATAAAATGCATACAGAATAACTTACATTTACAGTCTGAAAAGATCTGACTGTGGGAACCTTCGGCTGCGAGGCACAGGCAGCTGAAGTAGATACATCGTCAACCATAGCAGGAGTTTTATCCTAAAAAACAAATAAAGTGCAAAGTCAATAAATGATTTTCCTTCTTGAAACATATATAGTCAAACACGCATTTTCAGTTGCCACCACAACCACACTCTTGTGAGTTCTCTATCCCTGCCTCCCAGGACATTCATTCCTATGTGTGCTTCATAAGTTGTTATGAGAGGTCCTACTTATATCAAAATCTACCTTTCTAAAATTTTCAACTCTTTTTTTCATAAATCAGTACAAATGACAGTCTACCAATGTTAGTTGGAAAGTTACTCAACTATGGAAAGTCCATTGAGGTGCTCGATAAAAACTTAACTACCACCTAATTCAGCAATTCCTATCTAAAGGAGAAGCTCAAACACTACATAGTTTAAATTTAAAAACAGAACCATGAAACATACAAAAGCTATCATATATGATTATATATTTGGCATCTAAAATGGAAAAGCTTCACAGAGAGAAGCATCTGATTGGGATGGTTGGTGTAACACATATGATGACTATACAAAGACAAATTCTCATCCATGCTCCATAATAGAAGACCAGAGAAAGGAAAAATTACTCATCTATACAAATAGCATAAAACTGATATAAAGTTGTGCTCAACTCTTTATTTTCATTTAAATGTCATCCAAATTTTTACTAGGTAAAAGAGTAACATATGGTGACTAATCTATTCCAATTACGGTTGACATATGTGAAAAAATAGATATCCTATCATCTTATTACTTTTGAGGGTATCCAACTAACAATGACCATATATATCAACTCGTCTTCCCACTCAATTTCATCAAACCCCCCACAGCCTAACCATTCTATCAACCTAAATACGGTAAGTAATTAAAAAATTTCTCAATGGACAAATAATATGAACTGAAGTGTTGAAAGCAAGTGATTAGCCAGGAAAAATATGAATAACTTGATTAATTGAAGTTAGGAATAGCATACTTCTCGCAGACACCTATTGTTTTGACCATCTTCAAAAAGTGACGAGTAATAATCTGGGTCATAAATGGAGCCTCCTAAAACATCATCAGAATCTGAGAAACGTCCAGCTACAGCAGGAGTTACGGGACTTAGAAAACTGTTTCTCAAGTCAAAATCTGCCTCTCGAGGAGGTGCAGTTTCTACATGAGAAACGCCCAATCGATAAATCTGAACCCACAAAAATGAAGAAGATAGCCTAACAGAAAATCCAATAATTTGCATAGCGAAAGTGAGTCTGACTGAAAAGGTGAAAAATTTTCCATACGTCTGGGCGGAAATTTCCCTACAAGAGCACAGATAGAATTGGGTTTACTTTATTAGAAAAGATGTGCAAGAAGCATATTAAATTAATGAAAGATAAGACGGTATTGAAGGTTCATTTTATTAGAGGAAATACGCAAAAGCATATTAATGAAAAGATGTTATTATCGAACGACTAAAGGCAACAATTCAGAGGCCAAGAACTTAATGTTTAATATGTAGTCTCCTGTTGTTTCTAATTAAGAAGGAAAGTTAAAGAAGAATAATAAATACCAGATATTACGCGAGAAGAGAATGAACCAGGAAATGTCGAGAAGAAGAGAGGACAAGAGAAGAACGGCATAGGTACGACCCAGAGTCTGACTGCTACTCTCAATGGCAACCAAAGCGAACAATGCGATTCCCAAATTTATCACTAACACTCCATTGTACAACGCCCCTAGAGATCCAATCAATGCGCACCCTATCTACAATTTTGTAATAGCATACAACATCATCATTCCAAATCAACACACAATGAGGATAGTGGCATGTATGTACGTTAAAGGAAATTTCACCTGAATATAAAGGAGGATTAGAGCCAAGAATTGAAGCCTATCGTAGTCTCTGATCCAACTATGTATCCAATCTTTCAATTCTCCACAAAACATCATACACACATACCAACCAAAAGACCACCCTTCTCGCACTTGCCTCTCTCTCCCTCTCTACTGTCTTCAATTCAAATATATGTTTGTTTCTTCAAGATGATCAATAATGCCGCGGGGAAATTGCTCTTCTGTTTCTACTCTTCTTCGGATCCTGCAGTATGAAAAATAGCAACCAATTGATCGAAATGAATTAAAAAGAACGGGCTTTTAGTTGTTTCTTTTTCTTTTGGGGGGGCTACGCGTAAAATTAATGCAAAGCATATTCTTAATTGAATTCCTTATGGAATTTGGGCCAATCTAAGCCCAGAAAAAGATTCCAATTTAATTGTGTTCTAGATTCTTGGCCCATATCTAATTTTGAACCAACTAGTGCTTTGCAGTCCATTCCTAATACAGAAGAAGAACCCCTTTGTTCTTCACTCAATTGCAAGGCGAAGGATGGGAGCCAGAAGAGACGACGAAGAAGAAGAAAGAAGAGACAAATGGTGGGGTGAGGATCTGCAGAAAACGGTGATCCAATCGAAAGACTCTGCAATTAAGTCTGCTCGTAGCTTTCATCTCCACTCTTCCTCTTTTCTTTCCTCTTTACAGGTACATCCTTCATCTTTTGTCTGTATCTGTTCTTTTTTCCAACTGTAATGCTCATTTGTCCTTTCTGTCGAAAAGGATAAAGTGCCTCTCCTCATTTCTCACTTCAACACCTACGAAAATGCCTTCTTCTCCAAACTCAAAGGTAATTTACATATACCTGTTCCATAAATTAATAATATTATTAACCACGTATGTCCCTCAATCTTTTTCTTGTCTGATTCTCAGAGGAGCTGACTATTGCCAGGGAACATCCTTCTGCGACTGTTGGGTTTACCTTAGCAGCAAGCTTCCTCCTTTTTAGAGGTATTCTTTCATTCGTTTAACCATTTTACCGCACTAAAAGTTCAACCTCTGAGAATCAGACAAGAAAAAGATTTTTTAACATCTGAGAATCACACAGTCCCATCATTTTATTCTTCAAATAAGTAGAAATTTATGCTCTTCGATTCAATTGCATCTTTTAAAGTACGGTTTAACAAAGATACGATCCAAAGCCAGGCATATCATCACTGTGTGATCTTAATGGTTTGACTGCAGGCCCAAGAAGGTTTTTGTTTCGACAAACATTGGGTCGATTTCAAAGTGAGGAGGTAGTACAGAAATCTTCCTCCCATCTTGCGCATATATATTTGAAGGCTGTGGCCTCGCAATTTAATTTTTAATAGCTTCTCTAAATTGGAATCCTACAGTACTAAATTCTCTGTTGTTTGCTTTGAAGGTTGTTCCTCGTAAATAATTTGTATTCAAATGTTAATGCACAGGCACAATTTCTTAGAGCTGAAAAGAATGTAAAAAGACTTCAACCTTTCAGTTGAACTAATGAAGAAGGAGAGTAGGAAATTGCTTGAGAGAGCAGCTCTTGCTGAAAAAGATATGAAACATGGTCATCACGAACTCATGTAAAGTGATACAACTTCTCTTTGTACACCACACTACCTTCAGTTTTTCTGTCTGTTTATTTAACTAATGCTTGTAGGGATGCTGGAAGTCACATTCATCGACTTGCTAAATCAGTCTACAAGGTTGAAACTAAAACTGTAGGTAGGTGCACTAGACCTTTTCTTTTAGCTATATTGTAAACTGTGCTGGAAGGGATGATGTATCATGGATCATGAGTCTTGAATAATGCATTACAATAAGATTTGATCTTGTTGATTTACCAAGGTTACCACCTTCTATGTCATTTGGGTTTCTGATAAGGTGAACCTAATGTTGTGAAATGCTACTATCGATTAGGTGTTGTGATCAAGCACTGTAAAGATATGAATGAATATGAGTTAGAACGTGGACTGGAGATATTAGTTGCTTTGATTTGTTTCTTAAAAAATTGATGTGCTTGAAATATGCCCTTTGTAAGTGTATGATTACTAACCGTAAAACTAGTAGCAAGAGATGTTAGCAGGGGGTACAGAGATACTAATGTTTCTATATCTCTTTCACGCTTCATCAGATTTGATGGATGAGCTACGTGAAATCCCTGGAAGGGAGGCTTTAAAACTTAGAGCTGAGGTGGGTTTTAACCTGTCTTTTCATACTTTTGACACTATTGGTTGTCTTGACTATATTTTCCTGATTGACAATTTTACAAGGAGCTCTCTCTTTTCTCTGTTTTATTTATTAGGTTGCTTCAATGGCATCAGCTTTGAAGCACCAGAGGATGGCACTCCACAAACGGATCCTGAAGATTTCTGAGCTAGGGGTTCCTATCTGATTGAATACGAACATCTCTAGGGCCATTCACTTGCTTCTCCATTATTCTACATTACTCCAAATGCATTAGATGTCCCCTTGTGCTTGAATATAATTTGGTTTAGACCCTATGTTAAATCTTCTTTTTCATGGTTAAGATTACCCGACTGTCATTATTGGTTAACCTTTCTTCTTACGGCAGTCGTGCCTTTTTTTCTTTTTAATCTATCAAAAAGCATCGCCAAATTTGGCTAAAAGATGTGAACCTTTCTTTTAAGGTTTCACTCATTTAAATTTAAATTTTTATTTTTAATAATTTAAAAATGTCTTATAACATTAAAAAATCTCAATAAAATCTTTGATTAAGTTTTTGTCAAATTATCTGCATATATAATTTATTTATAACTTGATTGAGACAATTAAATAAATATTGCAATGGTTTATATTTTCAAAATTTTTAACATTATAAAGTATTTTAAAAATAATTTAAAATTATAAAAATTATTTTTAAAAATCATAATGAATGTTTTTGTATATTATTTTGTATTTAAAAGAATTAATGATCATACTATTAAAAAATAATTATTATGACCTAAGCAATTAATTTTATATGGTAGAAACTATGCTTTATACAAAGCAATTATAAGGCCATTCAATAATATGTTGTATATTTTAATAATTGATAACATAAATAGTAAAATGATATTAGGACAATTTGAATTATAAGCTTTTTAAAATACCTGCAACATAGAGAAAGTAGCATCTATTCTTTTCTTTCTTTTTTCACTAGATTAATATCAGATAATGTAAATTTAGAAGTAAATTACATTCTATTTACCTATAGTTTTGTCAAGTTTTATGTCACTCCTATATTTTAAAAATATCACAAAGTCACCATACCTCTTGAATTTTTAAGAATTTGCATTGTATTTTTTTTGTTGTTAAATTTTCTCCAGTCACTGCAACATATTACGTGACAGATAATGTGAAAGAAAAGTTTATACAGTAGATGACGTGATAATAAGTGGATATATGATTAAACATATGATATAATCGACGTACAACGAAATTTTCTTTAAAATTCAAATCATATTTAATGGCATTTCTAAAATTGGAATGATGAAATGAAATTTAGTTAAATCATAATAGGATATAATGTAATTCACTTTATTTTTTTAACTTTATAATTTATGTTTATATTTAAATTAAAAAATAATTTAGAGATAAAATTTTTTAATCTTTGAAAATTTTAATAATTTAAAAATAATATTTTATTGAGATACATTTTAACACTTCTATTTCACTATACATATATAAATTTATAAATAATGAATTAGTAATTTTTTGTTATTTCTTAACTCTAGTAAATTCATTTTACATCATATTCAATTCATACATTTATAACTCTTAATTATAAATTATCTTTTTAAATTCATTTTAAATTATCTTTTTTTCCTAATTATAAAAAATCGAGTAGAGTCAAATCAAGTATATATATATATATATATATGTATCAAACTAAATTAATTATATTTGTACCATATCATCTCTCCATATCTATATACTAGTATAGTGCTACTAAAAAGTCCAGTCCCAAAATTCAAAATTTAAGAAACTGTCCAACCTACTTTAATTTGACATATATAAATTCAATTTGATTTCACTTAAATAACTAAAGAATCAACAGAAAAAAAAAGTCTTTGTTCATTAATGGAGCTCATGTTAATGAACAAAGACTTTATTATTACAAAAAGATGCAAATAAAAGATTATCAAATGCTTACAACTAAAACCACTTCAAAAACACACAACAAGATGCATATAAAAGATTAAACAAATACTTACAACGAAAACCCCTTCAAGCAGTGATGACTTGATCAGGCAAACTTCATCACAGACTGTGGAATTGGCTGATCCATTTCCTTTAGAATCTTCAATGAGAAACCTTCCTAATTCTTGAGAACGATAACTGATTGACTGAAAGGGGTCTGAAATATAGAGCACTGAATATTTTTCATGGAACATCTCCACAGAACTGATAAGATCAAAGAAAACTTCACCTGCACATTTAGTGCAAGAATATCTGCATGAATTTCCTAGACAAAGAAGCCAGGAAAAAAATAGAAGATTTTTATACACTAACTAAAAAAATAATTTTAACACACTTTCACTATGTTTGTGGTCAAATCGTTTTGGATATTCTGATCCTCCATGGCAGAAGAAAATGAGATCAGCTGGCTCATTTGATGCCTTTCTCCTCCTAGAAGTCAGATAGTCCTGTTTTTTTATAGATAAAATATTTTAAGAAATTTGACACAATGTAAAATCTAGCAATTGCTTATAATATGTGAAGTCAACTTACACGAAGCTCGTCGAGGTCTGCAAGTTTTTTAAAGTTTTCACCCTCTAAAAAGCATGACTCTGAGAAAGCGATGTTACCAACCACCAAATCCTGCCCACAAGTTTCAGCAAACCCTGCTAACAATGAACTCTCCACTCTGTCCTCCGCTGATGGAGCAACATATGGGAATGCCACAGAGAAATTTGAGCTTTCGAAGGAGACCTATCCAAAGCACAGACACCATCCGTAAGAATGCAAATTAGGATGTTATTCCTATCATGAATGCTAGCTTGAAGGCCCAAGGAAAAGCACATACTCAAAACCCTTTAGTTACCTTGAGCGAGTTAACAACAGCAGGATCTGCATTCTTGTTTGAAGAAAGGTCTGATGACCGCAGCTACAGATAAGAAAGGGCAAGTTATCACTGAAATCAAATTCAGAAAACAGAAAATGTCTGCCCCCCTTATCCCCTGTCATGTATTAACTACCCCAATGCAAAAGTGAAGGTTAGAAGAAAAGGAGTCAGGAAATTCTACCCAGTCAGTTAGGCTGACATAATAAAAAGATTATAACAGTTATGAGACATAGAACTATTCTGAGAACATTTGTACCACTATTCTCAGCTCATCACCATCACTGGATTAGCTGCATAAAGATAGCTATATTGAAGCCAAGTGTCATGAATAGTCAAGCACATTGAAGACTTGGCTGTATTCTACATAGAAAATAGAAGGATGGGGTATGGGGGATGAGGGAAAAGAAATTGAGCCTCAAAGTTCTTACCTCTCTACCAACAAAAACAAGAGCCAGATCCAAATGCTGGTGAAGATTTTCTTTTGAGCACTGCATGGTAAGATGAATAAAGATTAAAGAAATGAAGGAACATACATTTCCTCTATTCAAAAGTATCAAGAGGAAACATGTAAGCAATACTAGAGAAAAAATTTTTTAGAGGAAAGCTTAGAACCAGTAAGTTAGACCAGCCCCCTTCAGATAAAACAGACTTGGCAAGCTCTTTAGAAGAAAATGTCTGATAATTCACAGCTTCATTCATTCTGTTATTAACCAATCTGTAGGAAATTGAAGTAGTGAAATATTAAACTTCAACTTCGTACATATACTTAAAGAAAAGGAAAAGTAAGAACTAAAGGATACACGCAAACAGAAATGCTAATATTGGAGTGAAGATAGCTACTATGGAGTAAATACAGCATATAAGAAAATGGTTATTAATCAGCAATATGACACCAACACATGCCATATGCAGTAGTATACATGACACTAGAGTAAGCCCCTTAGGGTGTGTCCTGCAAAAGTTTTTGAGGCTGGAAACCATGTACGAGGTTCTTTGAGAAACATTTACCATCTTACTGAACGGGTGTTCAAGTGTTACCAATGGACCCATATTTGACAAGCAAACTGTCGTGATGACTTTTGGCCAAAACATCCTAGTCATTAAACAATTCAATCATTTAAATCCAAATGAAGTTCATCAGATAATGCTAGTACTGAAGCCAAAGCTGCATCATTATGACATGTTTTGACATTGAAATTATGTCATTCCACAATGTTCTTCTTTATTATGGTAGACACAAAGCTGAATAATGGCTTTAGCTTTGATCAACAAATATATCCCGTTGGTCTATTAGGTTGTCCTTCCATAAAATTCTACCGTGGCATTAGCTTTGAACATGATAATAGTAAAGATTAACATATGAATAAGAAAAGGAAAGCATAATAGCAAATAAAAGAAAGAAAGAAAGATTGAAAACGTGTGTGGTTTTGCGTACGCATTTCCGGGGAGATGAGGAGACCAAAGGAATGCTGGCACCGTGGATTGAAAAGCCAGAAGGAATGGAAGATTTGCCAAAACAAATAACAACCGTATGCCAACAAATAAACCCTCCATCTTCCTTCCTCTCTCT
>JAOXYD010215737.1:0-19640 GCA_028565735.1 Pinacopodium congolense
CTTTCAGTGCTTCTATCTATCTCCTCAAACTTTTGATGTTGCATTACAAGCTCTCTTGGTTTGAGGCACTCTACTTTCTCATTTGATAAGGGTTCCCCTTATTCAATTTTCTCTCCTTGCTCTAAATATACTTACAATAGATCTTGACTTATGAAATCCCACACATATAAAAAAACTATACCATCAGCAAAATTAATAACAAGTATCATCATTAGCTAAGGATTTCACAAGTTCAAAAATCTTAAACATTACCTCCTTGCCCTCTACTCTTAAGATTAAATTTTCCTTATAAATGTCTATTATAGCCTTAGTGGTTGTAAGGAAATTTCATCCTAAGATCAAAGGTACATCTATATCCTCATCTGTGTCTAAAATTACAAAGTCTACTAAGAAAATAAACTTGTCAACCTTACCTAACATGTCTTTTATAATGCCTCTAGAATATTTTAGTGATCTATTAACTAACTTAAAGCTCATACATGTTTCTCTTAGTTCCCCTAAACCTAACTTTTTAAACATCTTATAAGGCATCAAGTTTATACTAACTCTTAAGTCAACTAAAGCCCTAAAAATTATTAAAATACCAATCAAGAGAGGGATAGCTAAACTCCTTAGATTTTTAATCTTCTTTGGTTGTTTTTTTTCAAAGAATGGCAATTCTTACCAAATTAATGTTTAACAACTCCTTTAACTTCCTTTTATTCATCAGGATGTCCTTAAAATTTTTTGCATACTTAGGCATATAGGATAAAGCCCTGACAAAAAGGTAAGTTAATATGCAACTATTTAAGGATTTCAAGGAATTTACCAAATTGTGGATCTACATGTTCTCGCTTTAAAGCTACAAGATATGATGGTTTTAGCTTGAACTCCTTCACCTAGCGCTTTTTCTCACCATTTTCATCTTTCTTAACTTCCTTACTTGTTGATTCCCCATCAATAGCTAGTGGATTCTTCTCCTTAAGTTCATCATTATGCTCCTTTCCACTCCTCAATGTCACTACCTTAATGTATTGTTTTGTGCTCACCTTGATGTTGTTTGGTAAACTTCCTTAAGCTCTCTCAGTGATCAACTTAGTAAGCTGTCTAATTGGATTTTTCAAGTTATGAATCAAATCTTCTTGATTTCATTTAAATGACTTTAAATTTTGGAAGCGAGATTTAATGTAGAGATGAATGTCATCATTAAATATTCTAGGCTTAGCTTCTTCTCATGTTGTTGATGGTATCCCATAAGAGGTTATCTTGTATTAGCTTAACTATTCTATGAAAAATTTTCATATTGAGTCCATACCAAATTTTAGGTGTTATTGTAGGGGTTATAAACTTTTATGTTAAATCACTTCCATAGTACATCACTTCCATCGACTCATTTGCTACACTACAATTATTTATCTTTTTATTTACAAGTTCCAGCTGAGCTATCGATGTAGATAGTGTGTCCACTTGATGAATCCCTGTCACTTTTACCTGTCTACTTCTACTAGAATGCCACATTGTCATCTCTTCAATTAATTCTTAGACAGCCTCGAGGGTCTTGTTGATTGACGTCCCTCTAACTGCCACATCTATCATTTGTTTTGTAGCATTGTTGAACCCATTGTATAATGTCCATACTGATAACCAGGCAGGAATCTATGATATGGAATTCTTATGAAAAGATCTTTGTATCGCTCCCATGTCTCATATAAAGTTTCACTTTCTAACTGTGCAAATGCAAAAATGTCATTCCTTAACTTGAGGGTCTTGACAGGTGGAAAATACTTAAGTAAAAACTTCCCTACAAGGCTATCCTAATTTTGCTCAATCCATCAAAGAGAATGGAAACAACCTTAATTTGAAAGCGTCATCTAAAGTGTTATTAATTTTAAATGTATTATATATCTCTAGAAAGTTAGCTATATAGGCATTGGGATCCTCATAGGATAGTACTTCGAACTACAAATTTTTTTGGATCATATAGATGATGTTAGGCTTGATTTTGAAGTTATTCGTGTTAATTAAAGGTTTTATTACACCTTATTAAATCCTATTGATTTATGGCTTGACATAATCTGACATGGAATAGGTCCTGATGTCCTCTACTATATCTACTAAATTCTATAGTGGTGCTCTTATTTCATCCTCTTTCTTAGGCCTTTCTCTACATGCTTGACGAGTTACTCTCTTGATCTCAAGCTTAGCTTCCACAAGGTCACAAATTGAGCTTCTAGCCATACAATGTAGAAATTACCTGTAAATAGTAGAAAAACAATTAAGTGCATATGCTAAATAAGTTGAAAAAAGAAAAAAAGCACATAAATAAAAAAATAAAAAAATAGTTAAAATAATAACTTTAAGTACTCCTAATAACACTAATGAATGCCAACAATAGTGCCAAGAACTTAGTCGTGTGAGTTTTAATCCTAAAATAACTTATTTATATATCTCACATCTTTATATAAATGTACCTATTGTTATTACAGTGTACTAGTGAGTTCAATATCATTCCCATAAGGATTTTTAACAATTACTAATTTAAACTATTGAATTATTTATTAGCTAAACAATTAAAATTTTATGGAATTGAATATTATAATTACATTTAGCTGAAATAATAACTAGAAATTAAATTAGACAACTAAAGGAATTGAAAATAAAGTATAATATAATTGGATTTTATTATCTAATAAGAATCTTCTTACACATTTTTTTTGTAGTAAGAAAATTAATGCAATTTAATTCATTTATTTCCCTACTACAAAATCTAATCATGTAATGAAAAAAATATATAATTTTTTAAAAATAGTTATATTAGATCGAACGCAACATTGACAATCTCATACAACATAATTGCTTGACTATTCCTATCTAGATAACATAAATCAATTTAATTAAAAATGTCATGAATAAAATTAAAGAGCATTCAAAAGTAAAGAATAAGAAATTTAATGGTAATGATTACTTCTCATGCTCTAAAACTTTTCACTCTTTGGTTCACCAATCTGGTCTTTTGCATTCCTTGAAGCACACCTTATTGGATTCTTCTATGTCTTCAAACCTTAGCCGCCAAAAACCTTCCAAACTTGAATGAATCCCCTTCTCAATATCTTGTTAACCTTTTACACCTTTGGTTCTATTAGGGCTAAAAGATCTTAATAAGTAAGGGTTTGTAGTGTTTATTTCCTAATTAATGTCAAACTCCTCACTCTTTCTTAGCTCTTCAGAGACTAGATATGATTTTTTATACTCTATCTTACTTAGAGACCATAATGGTAGTGTCTGAGTTCACAATAACAACATTTTTCCTTATAATTTTGCTTTTACCTTCTATATTGCATCATAACAGGAACTGTTATAAGGTAAGTCATTTTGCTTCTTACCTTTTCTCCAAAAGTTACTCCTTTTTCATTACTTGATATTTCCAATGCAATATGTACCTACACTTCATAAAAAGGGTCATTAAGAGCCTAATTAACTGAAAAATAGGTAAAATGTAATTGATAACATACAAATAAACCTGTAAATTTTACCCATTATCATGGCTCACTTGTGCTTTATGGCTAATGATGATGATAAAGTACCCTTTTGCTTTAACTCTAATAATAATGAGGACTATGATGATCTTTCATGTGATGAATTAGTTGAAAGCCTTAAGATCATGACTTTAAAAAGGAAGAAATTATTTTCCAAGTATAAAGAGACTTTGAAACTTTTAGAAGCATGCTTTGTTGAGAATGAAAATGAGGCATTAAAGAAGGAGCATAATTCCCTTAAGGAATCATTATCAAAATTCATTCAAGGGAGTGAGAAATAAGAAAACATGTTAAGAACTCTAAAGGCACTAAATGATAGTCATGGTTTAAGATTTACTTATAGGATTATGCCATTAAATGGTCAAATAAATTTTGTAAAAGGAAAGGATTTGAATGATGATCAAATATCTAGGCCATCATATTAACACATTGTATCATCCTTTAGGTCACAATCTCAAAGAAAACATCATGCTTTTATGTATGTTGCTAAGTCTAAACCTATAAGGCAAATCTATTAAGGTAAAATACACATAATTTTTATAGAAATACACAATCCTAAATGCACGCATTTAAGCCTCACATAAGTTAAAATGTCAGGGTTCATTTTCATACGCCATATATGCATGAATGCAATCAAAGGTAAATACCCTACATAAATTGAAAGATTTATTCTTATCACGTGAGAGCACATTATGATAGGAGAAATGTATATATGGATCATAAGACCTATTATAATGTATATATGATTTGCTATTTTTGTATAGTTCATGGACACATTGAAAAATTTTATTTTACTAAACATAGATGGATAGACTAATCCTCTAGAATTTGAAAGAAAATTAATCCCCATGGTGTTAGATTAATATAGGTACCTAGAACATGTTAAGTTCTTGGTTTTATAGGTCAATATAAATGTGATCAAATAGATGTCAAGAAAGGAAGCAACATGGTATCCCCAGTTATAAGGAAAATCATAAAGAATCCTTACATGAGTTAATCAAGTAAGTACATTATTAAACCAATTTAGGAAAAAAAAAATAAGGTAGCTACTTAAGGTATATAGTTGATCATATAATGTTGACTTTGTATAGACATTTTGGAGGAAAACCTTTGTTTACATATATCTAGAGGAGTAAAATTAATGATTTTTGAAATTGGTATGATCTTTAAAAGTGGTACAAAATTTAAAGAAATTATTTAAAGAAAGTGGTGCATCAAATCTTTCATGATGTACAACCTTAAAGAGAGTACATGAATTGGAAATTATTTGTTTTTGAGTTTAGGAATAACTTTTTGATGATTTAAGAAAAAGGTAAAAAGTAGAGTGATATTAGATGCTTTTGTATAAGGGGAAAAGTATAGTGATGTTAGATGTATGAATTAAGGGGAAGTAATATGGTTTTTCTTACATATGTTTTACTTTTTATGTTTCCCTAATTCCATAAGTTTTTTAATGATAAAAAAGGAGGAGATTGTTAAATTAAGGGAGGTTCTAATCTATATTTTGATGATAACAAAATACTTTTGATATTAATGATTTACTTGTGTTGAATGCTTTTTGAAAGATAGGTATATAGAAGATGTGTTTAAATCCAAAAGAAATTGAAATGAAGAGAAAATAAAGGATAAGAAATCAAATGCAAGTGATCTAGCATATAGGTTGATTTTTAAGTATGAATTTATATAAGTCTTGTTTAAGTGCTTCAATAGATTAAATATTCAACTATAGCCTAATCATCTACATTTAGGTTTATTAAATATAATAGTTAATAATTAATAGGAGATCTAGGGAAGTCTTTTAAAGAATAGAATATCCTTTTGATGAATTAAAATTTTTGGAGAATGTTTTAAATGTTTTTGGATAAAGTATTTTTTAAGAATGAATTTTATAACTTTAGAAAATTTAGGAAAATGTTGAAAATTGATTTCTAAGAGTATTAGTCAACAATGTATACTTTTCTAAGGTATTGGTCGACCAATATGTGTTATATGAAGGGACTGATCGATTAGTGAATGTGAGTGGTCAACAAGTGTAAGTAAAAATGACGTTTATATGACTAGGTATTATACTAGTCCACTAGTATAGGGTATTAGTTAACCTATATGATAGACTAGTCAACCAATGCATTCGACGAGTTGATTAGTGTTTGTAATAGCTAACAACTAGTTTTTACTAATACATTTTATGAATTAATGTTTTATAACAGCTATAAATGGCTAGTTTGTTTGTCTAGGCTTATAAGTAAGTGTTGTCGAGTGATTTTGAAGTATTTAAGTGTATAAAGTAAGGTTATACAAACTGAGAGAAAGGTTCAAGTAGCTTGAGAGAAATTTTAAAATTTTGAGTTTAATTTTTAGTGAATATTGAGTTTGTTTAGGATAATGGTGCATTCATTTCACTCATATTGTTGATTGAGCCATTGATTCTTGAGATGTTCAAGTAAGATTGATTAACTTGTATCTTGATCATTTGAGGGGCTTAATTTTGGGGTTACTTTTAAAGGTTTCTCTTCATTGATAAAGAAATATTTCTTTTAAAGATTTCTTGTAAGGGTTTCTCTTTACATATGAAAGAAGATTAATTACTGTATAAGGGTTAGTCCTTTCCCTTTAGAAGGATGATTTCAATAAAATTCCGAAGGAGTTTTTGGAGAGTAGACATAAACGAGATTTATTCACTTAACCATTATAAAATCAATTTACTATTTCTTTCCTTACTCTCTTTACTTTAAAAGTTTATTTTTCACGTTTAAGTTATATTAGTATATTAATTGAAATTTATTGTCTCTTATTATATTAAAAATTTTAGAACAAAATTTTTAAATTCTGTCACACCTAACTCACCTTTTCTTTTAAGTGCCATATAGGGCTAACATAGATGATTTCTTATGAGTTAATTACTTAACCCTTTAACACCATCTTCCTCTTTCTTTTTTTTAATCATAAAAAAAGATGATAAGGACTAGATCAAAGTGATTAAATTAGAGAGAGATGATACAAAGAAAAGTGACATATTGATTTCTTATCAAACGAAAACTATTTTAGCTTATTGAGTGATGTCAAATAATAAAATGATCAAAGAAAAAAGAGAGATAATTCCAAAGATTGAATCTCAATGATAAGAACCTAAAAATGTGATGTTTATGATGGAGAGTAAATGATTCTAATGACTCACACAATGAAATGTGAGAGAAAGATAAGTTATAATGAAACTCTCTTCTTTCATAAAGAGAACATCAAAACAAAACCTAGAAAAATGCATATTATTTCATCATAAAATGTGATGCAAGATGACATAAAATACAAGAGGCAGAACTTCAAATTGGTTGATGAAGATAATACTTAGATACACTTTTTATTAACTATCAAACTAACGTGAATAGAAGAAGAGCTTAAGTCCTCATGGTATTGACGTATTATTCCAAAGCTCGTGGTTTAGATCAATGCCTTTTTGGTGTTTAAAATAAAGAATAGACTCTCCAACTCTAGACCCTTAAATAATAAATAAAATTTGATATATTGATTAGAATTACATCAAATGGGTGTTAATATCACTTTGTGTTGTGGGATGACATTATTTTTATTCATCAAACTTTAAGAAATTTCTTAATCAAATTATATAACCTCAAAATTTTCTATTTCAATCTAATAAGGGTTCATTTCATAATGATTTTTATGATATTTTGATGTCAATTCACCTCTATTTTAGTGCTTAATTGTTTAATTTATTTTTTAATTGTTTAATTTGCAGATTACACCCCAATTAAAGTGAAAATCAAGTAAAATATTAAGATTAAAGCAAAAACTGTACTAAAATGACGGGTATAAATAGGCCACCATTTAACTTATTATGACCAGCATTAAATTTAGTTTTAGGAGTTAAATATGAGTAGTAAAACAACGTCGTTTAAATCTATTTCAAGCTTCATTTAGGTGTCTGATGTGATATTTCCATCTGGATCCTCTCCCTTCATTTGCTACAACTTGAGCAACTTACATCTAATTTGCTCTAGACATATTTATTAAGGTTTTGTAGATAAAAACAAGGAGAGAAGACACAAAAAAATATGAATTTAGACCAAAATCTCATATCCTCACTAGTTTTAAGACTTATTTCTTGTGATTTTCATCTTTTTTATCTTATTTTGTAAATTTAAGCTTGTATTTCAGGATTGTAACAAGTTAGACACATGATTCAGATATGTAAACATGTTTGTATCCATTTGAGATGCATTGTAAACTTGTTTTTATTCAGACATTCACTTCTTGTTCTTATTTATTCAAGAATATGATGAATATGATGAGTATCTTTTGTTTATTAATTCAAACGAGTGGCTAATTTAATTTGTGGTTAGGGAATGACTAGTAAATGATCTAAATATATTTTGAACATGATTTCATATATGAATGAAGGTTGTCTTTTGTTTAGATGAAGAAGGTAATGATTATTATAACTTAATCACTAATAATAAAGTTAAAAAACAGCTTAGGATTTGAGAAATCTACCTAATTTGTTAGAAAATTCATTAAAAAACCTAATTTAAATCATTGTATGACCAAAACTTGATTTATCTTGAGGGTTATAATATGAAAATTAGAATTTTTAGGTTAAGCTTCTTAAACTTTAAGCCTAACGCTTAAGATTGATGAATGATCAAACTTCAACTTAAGTAATTAAAGAAAAAGTGTTGGCTTAACTATAGCGTTGCTTTGATTTAGTAACCCTAGGACAAGCCTTTCAATCATTAATTAATCCATTGAAATCATTGAAAATCAATTACTTAATCCATTAATTCTCTAGGCAATCCTTAAACCCAAACTTAATCATCTTTGCATAACTTGAAATTTTAAAGTTAATTTGGCAAATTTCAGTTAGTAATGTCATTCAAATTGGTTTCTTTAGATAATTACGACTTAATTGACTTAGCACTTGTAATTTGGAATCCCCATGGGAATGATAATTTGGGTCTTAAATATTCCACTATAGTACTTGTGATTGATATACTTGTCGAAAATTTGATTTAAGATTTTTAAAAGAAAAGTATGCTTTAATTGCTTAATTTGGTAATTAATTTAGACAATTTGGCCTTAATAGACAACCAACAACATCGATCCACTAGAATAATTAGCTAATAGACTTTAAGAGGTGGTTAGATAACCAATTATGATCAATTTACCTATGGCTAGGATTATATGGCCTAAGGTCAATGCAAATAATTTTGAAATCCCATATAGCATCATTTTTATGGTTAGAGGTTCTTAATTTGGGGGTACATTCTTAGAAGATCCTAATAAGGATTTATAAAATTTTCTTGATATTTGTGATCCTTTTAGGAGTAATGGAGTGTTTGATAGTGCTGCCAAGCTTATATTTTTCTCATTTTTCCTTGGAGATAAGGCGAGAGCATGACTTAATACCTATCCAATTGGTTCCATTACAACATAAGATAATTTAATGAAGTTATTTCTAGCTAAATTTTCCCTCCTACTAAGATTGCGAAGCTAAAAACCAAAATTAGTTCATTTTTTCAATATGAAAATGATAGTTTATATGAGGCATATGAAAGGTATAGGAAAATGTTTTCCAAGTGTCTTAATTATAACTTTAACACTTGACAACAATTGAACATCTTTTATAGTGATCTTATGACTTCTATTCACTGCATTATAGATGTTACAGCTATAGGTAGTTTTATGCACAAGATTTCAAAGGAAGCTTGTAATTTAATTGAAGAGATGGTAATTAATAGTTTTCAAGATAATTCTGAACTCCATCTTAGAAAGCCATATAGAGCGCATGCTATTAATGACATAGTTGCATTAGTAGCCCATTAGATGTCTAAAATAAGAAATTGAAGAGATGGTTAGTCGAGCTAGTAGTAGGACCTTTAAGAGCTAAGTTAAGTGCAAACATTATGGTAGTTCCTGGTAGAATTCATCATAAGCTACTAATAATAAAATTTACCTAACTAACCTAACTAAGTAGCTAAGGAAAGTCAGGGTCAATCCCACAGGGAGTTAGAGTATGCTAAAGCTATTCTAATGTTTCCTAAAAGAAAAAAAAACCCTGAACGTAAAGACATCAAAATTAAACACTAAGAAGAATAAATGAATATAACTAAACAATTAAGAAACAAATAAAAAATATGGAAAACTAGGTAGAAGATAAATCTAGAATTCTGGAATTACAATTGATCCTCAAAACTGAAAAATAGTGATTAGTTTAAGATGCTAATCTATAGGTTCAAACAAGCTCTCAAACCCTCAGTTCATCCAAATTTAGATAAGTCTTAATACCCTCAGTTCCTTCAAATTTAGATGACTTAATACCCATCCACTTGGTTCCATTACAACATAGGATAATTTAATGAAGTTATTTCTAGCTAAATTTTCCCTCCTATTAAGATTGCGAAGCTAAAAACCAAAATTAGTTCCTTTTTTCAATATGAAAATGAGAGCTTATATGAGGCATAGGAAAGGTTTAGGAAAATGCTGCCCAAGTGTCTACTTATAAATTTAACACTAGACAAAAAAGTGAACATCTTTTATAGTGATCTTATGACTTCTATTCGCTGCATTATAAATGCTGCAGCTAGAGGTAGTTTTATGCACAAGATTTCAAAGGAAGCTTATAATTTAATTGAAGAGATGGTAATTAATAGTTTTCAAGATAAGTATGAACGCCATCTTAGAAAGCCATATAGAGTGCATGCTATTAATGACACAGTTGCGTTAGCAGCCCAAATGATGTATGAAATAAGAAATTGAAGAGATGGTTAGTCGAGCTAGTAGTAGCACCTTTAGGAGCTAAGTGTAGTGCAAACATTATGGTAGTTCCTAGTACAGCTCGTCATAAGCTACCAATAATAAAATTTATCGAAAATAACTAAGTAGCTAGGGCAAGTTAGGGTTGATCCCACAGGGAGTTAGAGTATGCTAAAGCTATTCTAATGTTGCCTAAAAGGGAAAAAAAAAACCCTGAACGTAAAGACGTCAAAATTAAACACTAAGACGAATAAATGAACATAACCAAATAAATAAGAAATAAATAAAAATTATGGAAAACTGGGTATAAGATAAATATAGAATTCTAGAATTATAATTGCTCATCAAAACAGAAATATAGTGATTAGTTTAAGATGCTAGTATATAGGTTTGAACAAGCTCTCAAACCCTCAATTCCTCCAAATTTAGATAGGTCTTATACGATAGAAAACCTACTCCTAAATACGAGGAAACCTAGAATAAGTTCTCTAAATTTAATGATGTGACAACAATAACAAAGTAGTGAATGACTAGCCTAAGTCACAATCTCACAAGCTCGAATTGTGTAACTTAGAGAATGGGGATCCTAGATTAATTAGGTAAGTTTACCTACAAACTCGCTTAACCTATTTCCAATTATGGAAATCGCCAAGGACAATTACGTATCACATGGCTTAACCTTAGCAATTAACTAGGAAATATACCTAAGGTAGCTAATCCTAAGCATTAATCCCTAATTCATGACATTTATGCGGAATCCCAATTCAATCCTAACTTAAATCACAAAGCCAATTTAATTCTTGATCAATTCTCACAATTATTCATCCAAAATTCCATCATTAACTTCCAAAACACACACTAGCTAAACATTACTAAATAATTAATTCAACAACTAAAAAAACTAATAACATAAGAAAATAAATAAAATAAAGGCTGGAAAAATAAATAAAACACTAAAAAATAACTAACCAAAAGCTATAGAATTAAGAGCAAAACTCAAATTATCAAAAACAAAGCATTTCATTAATAAATAACAATAACAAAGATTCAAAAAAATTCAAGAGAAACTAAGCTAAATACAAGAATAAAATAAATGTAGAAAAATAGAAAACACCACAAATACTAAATATTTAAGGTCTAGAATATAAAATAAATAAAGAACAACTAAGAAAATGCAAGAAAAAGGAGGAAAACTAAGCTAGAATTGAAAAATTAAATAAAAAGAACCTAAACTATTAAAGAAGGACGACTCCTCCAAGTAAAATAAAAGAAGAAAATTGGAGCTCTCCCCTTCCTACAAATGGGCTGCTGAAATCTCCTTTTTATAGGTTAGACTTTAGGGTTTTACTCTTTCCCAGTTGAACTCTCTTTCAGCATTTGTTGAATTTTTTTTTACTATTGATGACCATCGTTTTGTCCTTTTGACTTGGTTTGACCGAACTCTCTCTAGATTTGTGAAGGTTGGCTTATTGACCTTTGTTTTGTCTTCTTCTCTTAGACCTTGACTGCATTGTTTTGGTGTTTGACCCTTTTAAGCTTACAGGGAGGAATGTTTCCATGCCTCCAAGCCTTATAAGGCTTTAGTTCTTATTTTTCTCACCTTGGAATGCATGTTTTTCCTAGTTATGGAAGGTGAATATTGCCATGCTTAAGCCTTATCTCATTTGTAATTTGCATGGTCTCTTTAATGAAAGCCTTTTCTCCAATTTTGTCAAACTTCTTCTAAATTCCTTATTTTCAATATGTTTTTATGTTCAATAGTAAAATCTGCATCCAAACTAAAAAAGAACACAAAATAGTTATTTAAACATAAAAATAAGGTTGAATTGGTATTAAAAAGCATATGAAAATATAAGATAATTCAAGCCTATCAGTTCCTCTTATGCATCCTTAGATTGTCAAGTAAGTGCTCCTTTCACTAGAGAGCCAAGGCAAGCCTAACATGTCAACTATAATAGGCCAAATAATAATCCATATTCTAATACTTACAACCCTAGATGAATAAATCACCCAATTTTTTCATGGAAAGATAATTCGAATGCATACCATTCCCCAGTTAACCCTCAGAAAGCCCCACCATCTGTCTTTAGAGCCAACCCACGTCCATCTGAGAAATCAAATTTGGAAGAAACCATGATAAATTATATTTAGGATAATGAGTCTCGATTACAAAAATATGAAGCATCTATTAAGGCCATGTTTACTTTCATTTTTGTTTTTTGTTTTGGTTTTCTGTTTTTATAAACACAAAAAATTAAAAAAGAAAACACACTAATACAATACAGAAATTGACAAAAAAAAAAACAATAACCAATACAACAACTACAACAACTACAATACAAAATCATAAACCACAACCCAACTAAACATCCCCTAAGAATCTATATACTTAACTAAGCTAAATTGTTCAGCTTTTATAAGAGCGACTTCCTAGTAAGCTATCTAGCACAATTGAAACCAATTTTAAAGAGCATGTTAAGGCCATTATTCTAAAAAGTGGAAAAGAAGTGGAGAGTAGGAAAGTAGAAAGGAAGAAGAAAGAAGAAACAAAAAAGAATAATAAAACAGTGGTAGAAGCAGTAAAAGGAAAGTAAAAGGGAAAGGAAGTTGAGAGTGAGAATTAGGAGCAATCTTGTAGGTTTTTTGATCCGGATGTTCAACCATATAAGCTTAGAATTCCTTAACCTCAAAGACTTAAGAATGTCAATTTAGATAAGCAATTTGGGAAATTTGTAGAAATTTTCAAGAAATTGCATATTAATATCTCATTTGCAGAAAATATAGCACAAATGCCAAGCTATGCTAAGTTTTTAAAGGACGTTTTGGCAATGAAAAGGAAATTAGAAAATTATGAAACTTTGAAGTTAAATAAAGAGTGTTTTGCAATCTTGCTTAAGAAATGACCTCCTAAGCTCAAGGAACCTAGTAGTTTCACCCTTCCATGTACAATAGGTAACTTGCAAATAAATTGGGGACTGATGGACCTAGGAGCAATGATTAATTTGATGCTCTTATCTATCTTTAAGAAGCTAAGATCGGAAGAACCAAAGCCTATAACATTTTTATTGCAATTGGTAGATAATTCTATTACATATCCATGATGAATCATTAAGGATGTATTGGTTAAAGGTAGCAAGTTCATTTTCCCTATGGATTTCTTAGCGCTTAATATGAATGAAGATAGTACGGTGCTAATTATTCTTAAATGAACTTTATGGCTACGACCAGAGCACTGATTAATGTGCATGGAAGGAAATTAATTTAAATATTCCAGGATAAACAAATAGAGTTTGATGTTTTTAAGACAATACAACATCCTATGAATTATGACTGTTGCAATTTTATTGGAGTTCAACATTTCAAGAGTCACTCTTTTATTATGTTATGTTTTGATCCTTTACATAAGGTATTAACTCATTCTTAGTTAATAGATATAAATGAAGAGGAAATAAGTGGAGTTTTAGATGCTTTGGAAGCAAGAAAGGTATACTCTAGTTGGTTTCCACCTAAGAAGTTTAAATTTCTAGATAAGCCAATCAAGCCTTTACCTAAGTTATCCATTGAGTAGCTAATTGAATTAGAACTGAAGCCTTTTCCATCGCACCTTAAGCATGCATTTCTACAACCCTCATCACACTTATTTTTCATTATCTTATCATCTTTGATTGATATTATAAAGGATAGTTTATTGAGAGTCTTATTCGATCATAGCGAACATTAAGGGCTTAAGCCCTTCAATTTGTACACATAAGATTTTTATGGAAGTAAAAATCAATACAATAGTCCATCATAGCGAAAATTGAACCTAAACATGAAAGAAGTAGTCAAGAATGAAGTAATGAAGCTTTTAGATGCTATAATAATTTTCTTATCTCTGTTTTAGCTTGGGTTAGCCTTGGTCAAGTAGTACCCAAGAAAGCAGCACTACTATGGTTTAAAATGTTTAAAATAAGTTAATAATGACTAGAAAGGTAACTAGTCAGCATATGTGTATAGATTATAGAAAATAAATGACACCACTAGAAAGGATCACTTCCCATTAAAATAACTAACTTTCATTGTGCATCAGATAGGTACAGTGGCTATTTACAAATTCTGATAGCCCTTGAGGACCAAGAGAAAAAAACTTTCACTGTCTTTATGGCACATTTGCTTATAGACACATTTCTTTTGGCTTATGCAATGCTCCCACCACATTTCAATATTGTATAATGATAACATTTTTTAATATGATTGAATCTTACATCAAAGTTTTGTGGATAATTTTTTAGTATTTGACATGTCTTTTGACTCATATTTAGATGATTTACATAAAATGATTAAAAGATGCGCGAAGACAAATTTGGTGTTAAATTATGGAAAGTGTCATTTTATGATACAAGAATGCATTTTACTTGGCCACAGAGTCTCAAGATAAGGAATTGAAGTATATCCAGTTAAGATAGATGTAATCGCTCAAATTACACCTCTAAATTCAATTTGAGCGATTAAGAGTTTTCTAGGACTTGCTGACTTTTACCAGAGATTCATTAAGGATTTTTCAAAAATCATTGAGCCCTTTACTGATCTTTTGACTAGGGATATTACTTTGACTTTAATGAGAAACGCGTGTATTCTTTTAAAATATTGAAGGAAAAGCTTGCATGTATACTTATCTTGGTTTCACTTGAATGGTTTTACCTTTCGAATTGATATGCGATGTAAGTGATTTTGCAATTGGGGTAATTCTAGGGCAAAAGAAGGATAAATTTTTCATCCGATTTACTATGCAAGTCAGGCATCAAATGAAGCCTAAAAGAACTAAACAACTAATGAGAAAGAGATGCCACCTATCGTCTTTGATTTTGATAAATTTCAATCTTATTTGGTACTTTTGAAGTTGATAGTGTATACAGATCATTAAGCTTTAAAAATTTTGATGAATAAGCCTAATGTAAAGCTAAGATTGATTAGATGGATCCTTTTATTAAAGTAGTTTGATATTGAAATAAATAATAAGAAGGGTGTTGAAAATTTTTTCATCGATTGTCTATCGAGATTGAGTGAGGAAGTTATGGAAAAAGGCAAAAATTAGGACAATAAAGAAGTGTTTTTAGAGGAATAATTACTAGCTGTAAAAGAAACATTGTCATCGTTCGTTGATTATGTTAATTATTTGGATATTAATATGATTCCTCATGATTTATCTTATCAGTAAAGGAAGAGATTCCTAACTAATGTTAAAAGATTTATGTGGTATAATCTATTCCTATACAAGATTTGTGATGATAGAATAATAAAAAGATGTGTTCCTTCGGAGGAATTGTCTTCTATCTTAAGTATTATTATTTCAAGGAAATAGGAGGACACTAGGGACCTATAACGGGTGCACATAAAACTTTAGAATCTGGATTCTATTGGTCCACACTATTTAAGGATGCATTTCAATTTATAAAATCTTATGATAACTATCAAAGAGTTAGAAACATTTTCAAGAGGCATGAAATGCCTTAAAATAATATCTTGGTCCAGGAAGTTTTCCATGTTTAGAGTATTGATTTTATGGGACCTTTCTCTAGATCATACACCAATCAATATATTTTAGTTATAATTGATTCTATAAGTAAATGGGTTGAAGCGGTGGCTTTACCTACTAATGATGTGAGAGGTATGGTTAGGTTTCTTAAGAAGAATATTTTTATATGATTTGGCATTCCAAGAGCAATTATTAATGATGGAGGTTCACATTTTTTCAATAAGCAATTTGATTCCCTCCTATCCAAGTATGGTGTAACTCATAAAGTTATCACGTCTTATCATCCACAAACTAGCATTTAAGTGAAAATTTCTAATTGAGAAATCAAAAAGATTTAGAAAAGACCATTACTTCTTTAAGAAAAGATTGATCTTCAAAATTGGATGATGCATTATAGGATATTGCACTGCATATAAGATGCTTATTGACATGTCCCCATATTGTCTAATTTATGGTAAAGTTTTGTCATTTATCATTTAAGCTTGAGCACAAGGCATTTTGAGTTATAAATTTTCTAAATTTTGACTCAAGGAAAAATGGTGAGTAAAGATTGTTACAACTAAATAAGTTAGATGAATTTCGCATTGATGCTCATGATAATTCCAAGTTTTATAAGGAAAGAATCAAGAAATGGTATGACAAGAATATTATTACTCGCGAATTTAAGATTGGTGATAAAGTTTAGGTTTATAATGCGTGATTAATACTTTTTCTTGGAAAACTATGATCCTGTTGGATTGGATCTTATGATGTGATTAATGTTTATCTTTATGGTACCATTGAGGTTTCTAATGTCAATCAACTTTTAAAGTCAATGTACAAAGGGGCAAGTTATATTTACCTAGAAGGGCCAAGGAACCCGTTGAAATTCTCTTACTTTTCGACCATTACTTGGTTACGTTGAACCATTTGATTATTTAACTATTTTTTGTGATCACTTTGATTTTTTGTTTATATGCTTAGTTTTTAATTAGTGTGTTTTTCAAGTATTTTTCTAGTCTTTTATTAGTTTCTTTTTAAGCCTTTTAAGTATTAAGTTTGATTCCTTAGTTTAAGTCTCTTTTTAGCTTTAGGATGCTTAATTTGATTTTATTTTAATGTGTTTTCAATTAAGTTTTTCAAGTTTTAGTTATTTTAGTTTCCTTTCTTTTGTTTTTATTAAGTCTTTTAGCTAGTTTTCTTTTTGTCTTAAGTTATTTAATGTGTTTTTGTTAAGTTTAATTTTCTTTCTCTTTAGGTTCATTTTAGGTTGTTTTAGTTGTTTTTGAAGTGTTTTCATCAAGTCTTTTACCAACTTTTAAGTTAGCTCCCTTAGTTTTAGTTTAGCGTTCCTTAGAATTTCAATTTTTTAGGCTTATTTTCTTTCGTTTTTAGCATTTTTACAGCCTATCCTTAAGTAATTTGATTGTATAATCCTTTGAGCTTTATTTAAGATTAAATTGAAGTTGATTAACTGAGGTTTCATGCCTAAAATGTGTATTTAGGAGGATTCTGCAGGAGTAAAATGAAGGGGGTTAAATGGTAGGCCAAACCTACAATAAACCACCATTTAAGTGTGTTTAGGAAGCTAACGACGCCATTTAACTCCCAGATACAGCATTTTAAGTCCCCTATTAAGAAAAAAAATGTAGTTTTAGCTTTGGTTATTGTCTCCTTCCTCTCTTTTTCGTCTGCGATGCTAAACCTCCATAAACCCTAAATCCATTCTTTCTAACCTCATTTCTCCACCAAAAATCACATTTTAAGTCTCTTTTTGTCACATTTTTAGTGCTCTACCTAATTTTGTGTTCAAATCTCACAAAAACCACCTAAATTACATGAAATACCTCGAAACACTTTAGAAATTATTCAAGCCACCCCTTTTGAATTTTTGAATTTTTCTTGCATTTTAGGGCTTGTTTTTCATATATTTTGGTATCATTGAATTCCATTTTGCATTGGCTATCTATTGGTACCACTTTTACACCATAATTCTTTAAAAAAAAAGGAATATTTTGGTAAGCCATATAATATTCTAGTAAAGGCAAGTGACTCCTTTTTTATTTTTCAGACCATTTTTAGCCTTTGATAGTTGTATTTTGTGAACAATTTTAGCTCAAAATGTCTCCCAAAAAATTCCAAGGTGCTTCAACCTCAAGAAAGAGGCCTTCATTCAACGATGCTCACTTCTCGAGTTGTAAGAATGTGGACTATTTTTAAAGCTATCTTCTGAATCATTTCATCATCGAGGGATCCTTGGTACATGCATTAAATATAAACTTCGATGTTTCAGGTGCCTTCTAAGCCTTAGCATGGGATCCAATATTGGTCATTATTGACCTTTATCATCCATTTTTGGTCTAGGAATTCTATGCCAATATCGAGAAAAAGGCAAGCAATGACATATTTATAATTAGATCCATCGTGCAAGGTATACCTTTTTTTAATCACTCAAGCCTTAGTATCTTCACTTTTAGGTATACCAAATGTAGGAGATGCTTATAATCATAGGGTTGATTAAATTCAAGGTGATGGGGTGGAATTTGAACCTACCTTCGCAATTGATGTGGCTCATTTTTATTTTAACTTGATTAAGCCACATGGTAAGTGTAATTATCCCACTTATCAACTTTCAATTTAGAAAAGGATAGTTGTATCTTCATTGAGTTCTAATATGACCCCTTGAGCAAGTGAGCTAAATGAAATTAGGTATACGAATACCTATCTTTTACATAATATATTTCATGGCTTAAGAGTTATGAGGGCTTGCTTATGTCTAGTTTCATTCTAAACAACATTAAAAATATGGTTCAATGCTGTCATGATCATAAGAACTTCTATTTCTTACCCCTTTTGATGAGGATTTTTTAAGATGTTAGTGTATCATTTTAGAGGCAAGTTACAATGCAACCTTAACCCTCTTCAATTATTTGGCAGTACGCACAAGTAAGTGGCAAGTTGTGCAACCTCATATTTAGACTTCCTTAAGATATAGAGTGCATTGATGATCCAGATGTTTTTGCACCAGAGCCGGTAGCAGAAGTTAAGGAAGGCATGGGTTAGGCTCCTTTTAAAGCCACCCCTAGTGTCCACAATCCTCCACCTATAGCTATGCTCCTAGATTTATGCCTATATCTACTTTAGATGACTACACCACCATGTTTCTTCACCTATAATAGAATATGTTTAGGTTTGAGTCTACTTTGGCTACTATCAAGACCTAGGCTGATGATGTTTAAGAGAGGGTTGATATAGCTTAGAGTTAGTTAGGTATTCTCTGGGACTATGTTCGAGCTCATCTTACATGACCTAGTTAAATGGTGTTAGGGTTGTACTATTTTTGTTTACAGTTCTTGGATAGGGCTTTATGTGCTTTTGTTACCCTAGATATATCCTTTTGAAGTATTCCTTTTGAATATGTCTTTCTTGCATTTTGGATTTGGATGTATATGATCCCTTTTGTGTACTTTGATAGTCTGTATCTATATATGGAGCATTCTTTTGTGTATGTTACGCTTGTGCTTTCATATTCTATTTATGTTTTGCAGTATGCTGAAATCCAATGATCAGGTTTCAATGTTCACTTCAATGGATCGACAAGTGATATATCAATATTATCCAAGTGCTTTGTATTCCTTATCTCCCATAATGTGTTTTCTTTCTAGTTTTATAAATATTAGAGACAGTGTTCAATTATAAGTGTGGGGGAGGGATATCATGATTTCACACTTAGTTTACTTGTCCTATAGCATTCATTTTATCATCTTTTTCAAAACAATCTATAATTTGTGAAAAAAACAATTTGATTGCTTTACAAATCATTGAACATTTTTCCTTTTGGTTTATATTCTTTTGACAAATTAAGA
>JAOXYD010215746.1:0-19639 GCA_028565735.1 Pinacopodium congolense
CAAAAGTTTATACTAACTAAGTTTAACACACACAAACAATACTTAAAACACCTAAAAACAACCTAGAAACATAGTATGAAAACATACTTATCAATTACTCTAAGGTAAAATCTATAAATTACATAACAAAAATAAAAAAAATTTTTGAAATCCAACAACTATAACAATGCTTGGATCAAGGATAAATAGCATTGTTGTGAAGCACTGTTATTCCTTTGTCCTTATTTATGACTACATTGACAATTACTAGACAGGATAACGACATTGTTATTGGGTGTTATTGTGCATATATCTACGAGAGTCCCTTCACAAACCAAAAAGATAGTTGTATTGCTAGCCATAACTATCATAGGAGTCATTCTTCTACTATCACTTGTTGAACATGACATTCGTTGCACATAAACACTTGAACTTAGCTTCTATTAGGTTATATTAGCTTTTGAAGGAATACTTCTCATCCATAACACATAGATAGGTGATTAATCTAGGTGAAACTCCTTAATATTAACAAATGGTTTCCTTCTCTTGCAACTCCATGATTGATCATTAAAGGGCTTCCTTCATTTAAATCCTAGTTCCTTTTATTCAGCCTTTAATATCTCTTATTAGCTCAAGGTGATGCTTAGACATAGGCACTCATGTAACTTGATTCCCTTCATTCTCCCCTTCTTGAAAAGGATTCATTCTCAAATCTCTTGTATCATAAAATGATAAATCAACCACGTTAAAAGTAGTACTCATATTACCATCTTCACTAGGTAAATCTAATTCATCGGCATTGCCATTTATTTACTCTAACACTTGAAATAGTACATCTCCATGAGGTTACAGCTTAGATTTTCATTTTATAGTCCTTTTTTATATGAACACACACCAATAATTAGGTTGAAAAGTGTCCTTCATGCATCCCTTATAAACTTGCCTTGCATATTGTTCATTCTTTCACTCTATGCTAGCTCAAACTTTTTCATGCAATTTTTTAACATAATCTACTTTTTGTCTATCCAAATTAGCTAGTTTGTTACTATGAAAAGTAAAATATCCATAGAATTTAATAGATTAAAAACATATATAACATCAAATAGATAAAAATTAGTAGTAGAATGAATAGTCTTATTATATATAAATTTTACATGTAAAAAACACTTCACTCAATGCTTCAAGTTCTTTTGAATAATGGCATGGAATAGATTAATAAGTGTTCCATTAATTACTTTAGTATGTCCATCTAACTGAGAATATGAAATAGTAGAAGTTCCTAACATACTTACAAACTTTAAATACAATTCCTTGTCATTAGTAGGATAATTTAATGCTTGCCTATTAAGCTTCTCATAAAAATATGCAATTGGTTTAGAATCTTGCATTAACTACTCCTGCACCAATTGTAGATGCATCATATCCAACTTCAAAAGCTTTATCAAAATTGATTTAATATCTTTATCACTAACTATTGTTCTAGGCAAACCATGCAATAAAAAAATCTTCTTAAAAAACAAATCGGTAATAAAGGTTGCGTCGTTTATTTCTAAACAAGTAGTGAAATGTTCTATCTTATTAAACTTATTAACAATAATGAAAATACTTTCCTTACTTCCTTAAGACTTAGGTAAACCTAACACCAAATCCTTGGAAATATTACTCCAAGGTTAATTAGTTATAAGTAAAGTTGTATATAGATCATGTCACATCATTTTCAAATTTGCTTACCTATATTATGCATTTATCATAGACAGATTGCTCATCACATTTCATATAAGACCAATAAAAATGTTCATGAAATATGTCAAATGTCTTTTGCATACCAAAATGTCCTATTAGTCCTCTTTTATAAGTCTCCTTAACTAACAGCTTGCAAAATGAACATATAGCCATACACAATTTATCTTTCTTAAATAAATATCCTTTATTCATATAGTACTCTCAATATGTACAATTATAACATGCATTCCATACTTAACCAAAAATAGAGTAATTATAAGAACTCAAAACCAATTAATTTAGTTTGTAAAGATATAATTAATGTATACCTCTTTAAAAAGCATAAAAACTACATTTTCCTTTCCATTTTTATATTTAATCACATAGAGAAGCATCTCAATGAACTCTAATTACTTAGAATATCTCTTATTAAGTTTACCTTGGAATTTCAAAAACTTTATATTCTCATGAGTAGGATAATTTAATGAAAAGGAATTGTATAATTTCAAAAACTTTAAATACAATTCCTTGTCATTATTGGGATAATTTAATGCTTTCCTACTAAGCTTCTCACAAAAATATGCAATTGGTTTGGAATCTTGCATTAATTACTCTTGTACCAAGTCTAGATGCATCATATCCAACTTCAAAAGCTTTATCAAAATTTGCAAACAAAACAAAGGTTTATTTGTTAATTTATCTTTCAATATGCTAAAAGTTTTATCATACACTTCATCCCACCTAAAATACAACACTCTTCTTAATAATTTCATTCAATAGAGCGTCAATACAACTGTTGGTCCTATTAGCACCTAAGAGAGGAGAGGTGAATTGGGTTCTTTAAAAGTTCTTATAAATTAATAATTCCTAAATTTACAAACCCTTTAAAAAATTTGCAGAAACTAAATAAAAAATTAGATAAACTATATAAACAATGTAATAAATAATAAAAACAATTTGTACAGTAAAAACTTAAAGGAATTGGCTAAGGGAAGAATGAGCAAACAAAATTTTCATAGTGGTTTGGTGATAACCTCTTCACCTACATCCATTCCCTAATCCCTCATTGGGTATTTCACTATAAAAAATAACAAGTACAACTTAACCATCCCTTTTTCAAGGCATTAGGTTAACTTATAATAATCTTACAATCTCACAAACTTTCAACCTCACAAAATACACTTGAATAAGTGTTTCATTAGTCTCCTAGAGTTTTTAAAACGTTTCACTAAACATTTGGAAATGAATGCATAAAGGAACTTACAAAACTTTGTTAAACTAACATAAAACTAATTACTTGTAAGATTGTTTCTCAAGACTTGGAAGTATAAAACCTCATGTAAAACTCTTATTTATATGATATTTTTTTTACTTACTAGACATTTATGAATGTTGCCTAATGTTCAAAAACATTTATTTCAATTTACCATTACATATCCGAACATTAGAGCATGATCTGCGCATCTTTTATTCAACTAGCCCATACATTAGTTGACTACTATCGATTGACTAGTGACTAATCGACCGATGCATCTCTAATAATTATTGAAATTGGTTTTTTACAATTAAATGCAATCACACACTTCCAAATAAATTTAAAGTACTTCCCAACGTTTGTTAACTCACACACACATTAAAAACTTCCCCAAAAATATTTTTACTCATTAAAAGGATTATTTTAAAATCATTTCCCACACAATTTCCTCTTGATTATATAACTTAGATGCATAATCTAAACAGGAAACTTATATACATAATCTAAACTTGATTACAATTATGTATGAATGAGCCCTTTAAACACCAATAAGGAAAACTTATATAAAATATTACAATTATAAACCTACACAAAACCTATCTCAATCTTCCATCTTGAGTCCTCTCCCCTTGATTAGTATAAACTCCATTTTTTCTCTAAGATTCAATATCTCATTTCTTTAACACTTCATCAACATAACTATCATTCAAAACTTTTTACACAACAAAAAATTAGTTTCAAGAGTTTTTGTGTCATTATCAAAATAAAGTGAGACCTTCTTCAATTTAACAAGAACTAAAATCCTTAATAAACTTTTGATAAAAACTTACCAATTTATGAAAACTCTTGACATCGTTCATGTTCTTAGGTTTAAGGCACTCTCTAATCACCTTACATTTTTCTTTGTCTATACTTATTCCCTGAAAAATCACAAAAAATCCAAAAAAAAAATAGTTGTCTTCATACAAAACAAACACTTTTTTAGGTTAGTATATAATTGGTTCTCTCTCAAAGTTATATACATCACACGTAAAGGTTTTACATAATCATCTATGATACAACTATATAGTAAGATTTCATTAAAGTAAATCACAATAAATTTTCCAACCAAAGAGGTAAAACATCATAAATATACTAAAGGCATTAATTAATCATAAGGGAATCATTAACCACTCATATAGACCATGCTTAGCTCTAAATGTAATTTTCCATCAACTTCTTTATTTGAATATGATAATACCCATTCTTTAAATTAGTCTTAGAAAATGAACTAGCACCATATAACTCATCAAGAAAATCATCTGGCCTAGGGATAGGAAGTTTATGCTTTACAATCATTTTGTTAATGGCTCTATAGTCTATGCATATAGGCCATATTCAATCTTTCTTAGGCACTAAAATGTCAAGAATATAACGTGAATTAAGGTTTTCCCTAACAAATCCCTTTTATAATAACTCATCAACTTATCATTGAATATTTTTTTATCTCCTTAGCATTTATCCTATAAGTTGGTCAATTTGGTATTAATGCTATCGAAATGAAGTTAGTCTAATGTCCAATACCTCTTATTAGCTGTAACTCACTAGACAAAGATGAGTTATGTTATTAGTAGTCCTTGTACAAAATTACAAATAGTTGTTACCTAGTTGTTATTGCACTCTTAAACTCAATGTTTTTAGAAAAAACATTCATTATCTTACTTTTCTCTGCACTCTTTGATTCTTTTCCCACTTTTTAAATCTGTTTTATATGCTCTCACTCTTTTCTCTCACGCTCTTTTAATTCTTTTATACGTTCTCCCTTTCTTTTTCTCTCAATTGAAACTCTCTCAAAATACGTAATTGGTCCTCATATGCCTTTAAGGTTTAAGAGTTATTAACCAAAATTTTTTATTTTCCAAGTTGAAGGAATACTTATTCAGGTATCTGTTATACATCACTCTCCTATGAAACTGCTATAATCATCCAAAAAACAAGTGTCCTATATGTTTTGGTATAATTTCAGAAAGCACTTCATCCTTAAAACTCCCATTAGAGAATGCTAATAACTCCTACTTATTAAACTTAATCTCCTCATACACATTAAGCCACTGTAACTTATATGGCTTAGGGTGATTAAAAGTTGGTAACTTCAACTACTCAATAAATAAAGTACTCACCATATTGGTGTAACTATAACTATTTACGATCATACTACGTACTGTATTATCCACTTTAAATCATGTATGGAAGAGATGCTCCCTCTGAACCTCGTCACCATCCTCCTTAGGTTGAAAGTTAAGTGTTCATCTTGTCATCAACAATTCTCCACAAACAATCTATTCAATTTACACATCACTCTCATCCTCCAATGGTGGCATCTTATTATCACTTGAACTAACACTAATGCTTTGAAATGAATGCATAAAGGAGCCCACAAAACTTTATAAAAACTAATGATATGTAGGATTATTTCTCAATAATTGGAAGCGTAAGACCTTGTTGAATAAGGGAGGTTCCATCTTATATTAGTAATGACAAAACAAACCTTATTGCTAATGCTCGTGTTTTAAGTATGTTGAAAGATAGGTATAAACAAAGTTCAAGTTTGATCGCTCAAAGAGTTTCAAAGTGGAAAATGAGATTTTATGAAGACCCAAAGTTTGAGGAAGAAAATTAGTTTAAAATAAGATTTCTTATTTTATTTTTAGTGTAAACTTTGCTTAATTTTATTTTGGTTTTTTAAGAGGCATATACTTACTTATTCAAGAATACATAATTTAGAAAATTAATATAAGTGTATAATCAAGAGGTTTTGTGTATTTGAGGTAATTGAATGTTAATAAACCTCTTGATCAGTGATATGATTAAATCCATAATTAAGTAAATGAGTATAAAATGATATATCACTATTTTGGGATGTTTAATTTGGGTATGATTTTTTAGTTTGGATTTTAAGCCTAATTTATAAAAGGCTTAAAACTTGTCTTCTCTAATCTGCCTACATCGGTCAACCGAATACTGATGAATGGTCGACCAAATGCTAACTCCTGGCCAATCGATCGACCGACCCTAGTCTATAAGTCGATCAAAATAAGAAAATGAAGATTGTATAATGGTAAATTTAGGATTCGATAGATTATACAATGGCCAATAGCATTAACTTTTATAATATTATTATATCCATTTGACAATGGTTATTTGGTTGTTTTTTCAGTATAAATAGCGTGGCTTTTCTTGAGTCATACGCTGAGTTTTCATAAAAGGTTGAGATAGAAATATATGAGATACTGAATGTGTTTTTGCTACGTGTTTCCTATCAAGTTTATTCTAAAGTATTTTTGTGTTAAGTGGTAAGGTTGTGTGAGACAATTTATTATTGTGCAATCATACATTTAGCCCCTTTTATATACTAAGTAAAATTGAGTAAAGTGTGATCCTCATAGAATTATTCTTGAGATCTTAAGAGGTTATTCCTTACCTTAAGAAAAAGAATTGAGTGAAAGGTTATCCTTGAGCCTTGAAAAGGATTGTAAGATTAAACATTGTACTTCTTTCATTAAATTAGTGCATTCATCTCAATAGTGGTGTTGAGAATTCAAACTAGTATAATTTTGGTGTATTTTTTCCTCCCTTACTCTGTAATTTTACGTACTTATTTTATTATGTCGATTGATTGATTTTGTAAATTAGTTCTTACTATACAAGCTTCTGCATCTTGTTCATCTTAATAAACTAGACAAATCACTTTAAAACCTAATTTACCCCACCTATTAAGTGTCATGTTTGCCTAAAAATGTGTATCAAAAAGTAGGTCTCACTTTATACTAATTCCAACAAATTAAGTAAAGATTTTATGGCACACATGATGAATAGTTCTTCTTCCTCTTCTAATCTTAAAGGTCAAAATACTCATAGAGCTCTTTACTTTGATGGGAACAATTATTTATATTGGAAGACTAGGATGAGACATAACTTGAAAAGTGAAAGTATAGATTTAAAGCTTGTTGTATAAAAAAAACCACCTTGACTTCCAGACTAATAAGTAACAAAGTCGTGATAAAAGAAAAGAAATTAGCTTCTTTAAATAGAAAAACCATGCATATTTTATTTTGGGCTCTAAGTATAAAAGAGTTTAATAGAATTTCTATATGTGACACGGCATATGATATTTGGCATACACTAGAGATTACTCATGAAGGAACAAAGCAAGTAAAGGATACTAAAATAGGCATGCTCACTCATCAATTTTTTCTTTTTAAAATGACACAAGATGAAAATATATCTATTATACATGCTCGTTTTAATAATATTGTTATAACTTTAAAAAGTCTAGGTAAGACTTATATTCCTAAGGCTTCTACCGAAGTCATAGGAGCCTAAAGTGATGGCAATTCAAGATTCGAAAGATCTCAACGTTCTATCCCTCGCTCATTGGATTGTTATTCACACATGAAATGGTTTTAAAAGATACGCAAGAAGAGGTTGCAACAAAAAAGAAAAACATAGCATTCAAGGCTATAAGAAAGGAAGAGAGGGAGAATGAAGATTCACCTTATAAAAGCTTATTAACCTTATGAAATTTGTGAAAAAGAATCTGTCACACTCATTATAAGAGATTTAAAAAAGCTTATATGAAGAAAAGCTCCAATCCATAGAAGAGAATGTCACTATTCATTTAAAACTAAATTTTCTAACATAATATGTTTTGAATGTGGTGAAAAAGGTCTTTTAAAGTCACATTGCCTGCACCTTTAAGAAGACAATAAGCAAGAAAAGAAGGATAAGAGAGAAAAGAAGGACTTCAAGAGGAAAGCCTTAAAAGTAGTATGGTCCAAATGAAGTGACTCCAAAAAGGAAAAATTTGCAAACATGTGCTTCATGACTCACAATGAAGTAAGTATTTCTCACTCGAATGATGAAGTTGAAGTTAAATATACTTATAAAGAGTCGTTAGAATTCATATAAGAGTTAGCTAAGAAAAATAAGAAATTGCACAATAAAAATGAGGAATCCCTAAAAATAATTGATGAATATAAATTTAAAAATGAAGGACTTAGAAAAGATTTAGATTCAATCAACAAAGATAGAGATGAATTGGTAAAAAGAAATATTACCTTAAAGAAAGAAGTTTAAACCCTTAAGGAATCGCTTGCAAAATTTACAAAGGAAAAAGAAAAATTAGAAACCATGCTAAGTATTCAAAAATTAGAAAATGATAAACATGGTTTAGGATATAGTAATGGACCATCATCTAGTACGACAATTTTCGTAAAGGGTAAGAATTTGGAAGATGAAAGTCCTGAGTTTTTTCAAAATATCCCACAAGGTAGAAATCAAACAAGGCATCATGTACTCATGTATTCTAAAAAGATATAGAAGTCATGTGCATTGTGAAAGAACCTTTATCTAACCAAGACAAAGTTTTCAACAAATTTTCTATCATGATTATAGGAGTAAAAATGCATATAAAGCATTCACTCCACTATTTTTTTCATATTGCGAAAGATATGATCATGTTAAATATTTTTACTATGATCGATTAAGAAATATGAATGTATTGTCCAATGGCCATGACAGGTACAAAACTAACACTCAAGGACCCAAAATGATATGAGTACCAAAAGTTTGTAAAATCTGTATGCTTTGTAGGTACCTTTAAGAACAAAAAGGAATAACTCACCATTATTAAACCATGTGAAAAATCAAAGCGAGAAGAATGGTAAAAAATAGTTTACAAGGTACTCAACCATTAAATATGAAAATGAAAAATAATTTGTTAATTACTCTGAGTAATTGTTACTTGATTATTAGCTCTTGAAAATAAAGATTTGGATAAATTAAAAAAATTGTTAACTACTTTATTGCGACTTGTATTTTATTTCTTACTGCTTAAAAGTTCTATATGTGCATTTTAACAATTCTAGTTGACCGATTATGGCAGTTAGGTCGATCGAAAGATGAGTTCAGTCAACCCGCGTTTAAAATTTATTAGGTTTTAAGTTCCCTCTCCCTCCTTTCTGCTTCATTCTCATCTCTCACTTCTCTCTCTCTCTTTTTCACCATCTTCGTCATCTTCTCAACCTTTGTCCTCCCTCTATGTTGATTTTTTAGCCTCCAAAGTCATTTTTGAAGGTTACTGAAACCTTCTTCATCCTCCTTCTCCCTCAAAACCTCTTTTGTTTGTCTTTAAGAGCCTCCCCCTTACTGACACCACTCCTTCGTTGCTCTCTCCATCTCTGATGAAGTTTTATGAGCCTCTAAAGTATCCATTTTATTTTTGGTAACCTTTGAATCCATTAACCTTTGTTAATTTCTTCCAACTGCATCTAATTTGTTTAATTTTTAGATTTATGCGATTTAGGGCTTACAAAATTAGGGTTTTTGTTTTGAATTAAGAAATTAGCCTGAATCATTTGTATTTTTATGCAATTAGAAGCATATTTGAGGATTTAGGACATCCAATTGCATTTTTTTGTGCTCAATTTAATTTTTCCCTAAATTCATATTTTCTTCCTAAGATTTATCTTAGTTTTTGGACAAGTTTGTTCAATTTTTGTGAAATTAAAATTTTTTAAAAACTAAATTTAAGGCTTTTATTCAATCAATTACTTCTATTTTTTTTCCAATTTCGTTTTTCCCCAAATTTAGTTTTGATTTCTAGGCCAAATTAATTAATCTTTAGTGAAACTTATCTTTTAGAAATTCAATTAAGTGTTAATTTAAGATAATTTTTCAATTAATTTCACTCAATCATCCTAAATTTTGATTTTTCCCAATTTTAGTCGTGGTTGCTAGGGTTTATCCATGAAATTAATATTTTGATATTTCAATTAGAAGTTTAATTAAGCTTTTTTAATTAATCAATTTCACCTATTCAACTTAATGGATAGGTTTCCCAAATTTTTAGATATAAGCTTTTGAATTTGTTGAATTTTTAGTCAAACTACTTGATTTTTTAAAAAATAATCTGAGTTTATTTTATGAACTTAGGCTTGTAAGAACTCTTTTATTTGTCTATCTCCTTGTGTGTGATTTTGAGAAATTTTTTTCTTTCAATACTTGTTAAAGTTTAAGCTTAGAATAATTCTTAACAATTTGTTAGTTTAGAAAGGAAATGTTCAATTGTCTTTCTCAATCTCCTATTTTAATCCTTTTTTGTTAAGTCATACTTAGTTTAAAGCTGTCATAATTCATATGCATGCATATGGAAGTGTTTAAATATTTTAAGCATTTAGTCATGTATGCTCTTGCATTCTTGCAAATTGTGTTATTGACCTTAGACAAAGTGAAAATCCATGCGCGTTATCCATTCCTAAAGCTCTCTTAGGTATTTATTGATATTCTTAGATTTCTTTTGTTCAAGTTCTTGTATTCTCAGCTTGTTTAAACTACTACTATGGTTAGTAATCGAGATGGTAGTACTTCTAGATGTAGAAGATCCTAAGCCAATCGAGAGGATGACTACTTAGATGTTGATTTTGACCAATTTCAAGATTATGCTTCTAAGAAATTCTTCGAAAACCATATTATTTCTCTTACCCAACTAGATCTGTTTAAGGAAAATAATGTTATCCAATTTTTCATTGATTAAGGGTGGGAACATTTCCTTACTCTTTCTTTTGAAATTTTCCCCACTACCATTAAAATTTTGTGCTACAACCTTATATCCTTTTGTCTAAACGTAGAAAATGTTCTTATCCTTTTCTCAAGAGATATAATTAACACCATCCTTGGAATTCTTATCCCTCCTGTCTTTTCTCACTATGACTGTATGACCAAATGCACTAATGAACCTCACACCTTAGCCAAGAGAATGAAAGGCATTATTGAAAAATTCAAAGATGTGAGAAACTTGAGCGCCATTCCCAAATTCATCATTTATTTATTCAATAAAACTTCCTTCCATCTAGTAGTCATTACAATGATCTAGGTTATGATGAACTTTAGTTTCTTTATACTCTAATGCTTAGTGATAAAATGCAACGGGGTAATTTCATCTTTCATTATATGATTCATTTTGTCTATTCTAAGAAAAGGGGTTAATACATTCCCTATCTCTCATTCTTGATCACATCTTCCAACATTTTCATATCCCTTATATGGAAGATGATTTCGAGTATTATTCCTTTTTTTAATCAAAATTCCCTCAAGCACTGATAGTTGTGCATTAGTATAGGTTTTTCTAAGTGTTTATCCTGTGTTCCTTTGAATTTTAAGATGAACTTGTTATGTTTAAGACTCATTTTATGTGTTTTTAATCATCATTATTAATATTGTTATTTCTTATTTGTTTAGTGATGATTTGGGGTAAGAATTAATCATTTTGGTCTTTTTATTTATGTTTTATGTTTTATCATTTAATTGTTCATTTTGGGTTAGAATTGAGTCTTATTGGTATATTTATTTGTTATGTAGGATAAATTGAAGTTAGAAGAAAGTTTGTACAAAAAGAAAAAAAAAGAAGTAAATCAAATGAGCAAAAATCATGAAGAAAAGAAGCATAGAAGGAGAACTTCCAAAAAAAATGAAGAGAAAGCTTGTTAAAACTAGGAAAAAACAGGCATTACAAGGCAAAAATTACAAAGGCTTTCGTGAAATTTAATTCTTGATGAAGCTTATTCCCTGGTGATACTCCTCCTTTGACACTTTGACCAAGTCCTCCTCTCCTTTGACTAAGACCAAGTCTCCTCTCCATGTTTTGATGAAGTCAAGTCCTCCTCTCCACCTCTCCACACTTTGACTAAGTCAAGATGAGCTTCGAAAAATGTCCATGAAAAAAGAGCTAGACCAAGTCTTCCATGTTTGACCAAGTCTCCTCCTCCTCTCTCCAAGCTTTGACCGAGACTAATGAATGAAGACACTTTGACCAAGAAAAGATAAATGAAGAGTTGGAGAGCAATCTGGAGAGAAACAAAAATTTCACTAAGAGACAAAAACCTTTGACCAATCCTTACCTTTCTAGAAGAAGCCGATCACAAATAAAAAAGTGAAAAAGCTAGTTCTAAAATGGCATAGCATCCTCCTCCTCAACCCTAAGTAAGTTAAGACCATATATATTAGGAAGAACAATTCCAACGAAAAAAAAAAGAGAAGAAGCCGCCACCTTTCAAGTCCTCTCCACCAAACACAAGTCTTCCTCTCCAAGAAAAAATATAAGCTTCCAAGCTCCAAGGGTGAGAGGTAAGATTCAAGCATCAAGAGCTCCATAAAATTCCATTTTTTCCCTATTTTCACATACAAACTTGAAGACAACCACTAATATTTTTTTTTCTCATTAAGTTGTGTATTTTGGAGAATATGGATATGGATGAACTTCTTAATATTATGAGTGGCTAAAATATTTTTAGGAATTGTTGTTTGAACGATTTGTAAACCTTTGGATGTTGATTTAATGTTATAAATTTTTGTATTATCTATTGAGCTTAAGACCTTGCAATAAATCGAGACAGTGAGCTTGGTAATTTTTGTTAAATGTACAATGAGAGTTGGTATTTAATAGACCTATAGATCACAAGTTGTTGATATGTTAGGAAGAGATTTCAACATATTGATATACTGCATATAGGATTGCTTCATATCTAGTTGAATATTTAGGAAAGCTTTACATATCGAGAGATCCCAAAGTTAATCCTAATTTATTTAACTAGTGACATTTAGTTGCTCCTTGAGAGAGGGTAGCTAGACCTTTGGGAAATCTTGGGCCAAGCATAAATTGAATCAACAAACAAGAGGGAAAGAAATAGGAATAACGACAAGTCCTAACTTTTAATCTTGATTTCTTCGAGTTTCAGTTTACAGTTTTGGTTTTGGTTTTGGTTGCGTTGCTTTCTTTTACCTTTAGTTTTTCTTTATTACTTATCTTTTTAAAATTCGTTTGAATCGGTTTCTTAAGTAAAGCACAGCTTGAATTTAGTGGTGACTAACTACAATCCTCATAGGATCAATATCTGCTTTTTACTACAAGTTACAACTTATATACTTGCGGTTTTGAGTGTAAAACTAGTAGTTTATTTTGCATTCAACAAGTTTTTGGCATCGTTGTCAGGGATTGTTTGTTTAGCATATTGTTTAGTTTAGGTAACTTTGATTTAAGAGTTTTTGATACTTTTTCTTATGCATTTGCAGGTGCATAAATACAAGGAACACATAAAGGTCTATTGAATTTAGTGATGAAGAGTTATCGGATATAATAAGGCATGAATGAGAGTTGAGAAAAGTGAAGTGCCAAGACAATATACAAGGGAATATGGTGGAAGAAGGAGAATAGGGATGTGCTGAGAGGACATTGATGGATTTCATTAGGCCAAGTTTCAGTCCTCAAGGAGTTTCACGACCCGCAGTTCAAGCAAACACTTTTGAGATTAAGCTGACACTCCTTAACATACTTCATAATATTGTTCAATTCTATGGCTTATCCATTGAAGATCCCAAGGCCCACTTGGAATGTGAGGCTCATATTATTTCCTTTCACATTAAGGGATCGGGCGAAGGCATGGTATAACTCACTCAGTTCAGGGCAGATTACTACCTGGGAGTAGCTAGCATAATCTTTTCTTTTAACGTATTTTCCCTTAACCATGACAACTAAGATCATCAAGGAAATCCCAAACTTTCAATAGAGTGAAAGGGAATCATTGTATGAAGCCTGGGAAAGATTCAAGGAGTTACAGAGAAGCTTCCCCCACCATAACTTTCCAAGAGAGTTCCTACTACAAAAATTTTACATTGGTTTAAATTAGAGCACAAGAGGAACCATAACTGTAATTGTTGAAGGTTCTTTAATGAGGCAAACTATTGATGCAGCTCACGATCTTTTGGAGGAGTTGGCAAGCAACAATTGCATATGGGCAAATAAGAAGAGTAAGCAAGGATTCAAGGAGCAGAGGGGGATGATTTCGATTGACAAGGTGACAACTCTTCAAGCACAAATTTAAGCCCTTACCAAGTAATTAAGCAACTTCCAAGGTACATCTTCCTCTTCTGTTAACACTTTGTAATTTAGAAGCGAATTATGTAGGCAGGATAGCCATGGCACAGTAAAATATTTGTTATTAGGAGCTAGTGGCACAGAACAAGTAAATTACTTAGGCCAACCACAAAGAGGTAACAATCTGTATTTCAATACTTATAATCCGCAGTAGAAAAATCATCCAATTTTTTCTTGGTATACTAACAATGCAGGTAGACAAGTGAGAGCACAAGGACCTATTAGATTTCAACAAGACCGATTTGAGTCTTTGGAGAGTAAGATGGATAAGATAATGGATCAGATGATGGATATGTTGGGCTCTAAATTTTCAAGCTATGAGGTAAATTTTGACAAGATCTTAAAGAACTATTCTTCCTACATCCATAACTTGGAGGTTCAAGTAGGTCAACTCGCTAATTCTTTGTCTTCTAGAAATGCAGGTAGCCTACCAAGCACTACTGAGTCCAATCCAAAGAAGCAAGTGAAGGCCATTAAAGTTATAACTACAGAGGAAATCGAGGAACCAAGTGAGAAAGTTGAGGATGCAAGAGATAATAGTCAGGTTAGAGAGGAAAAGTAGGAAGAGGAGAAGCCTTACGTCCCACCACCACTGTATAAGACAAGAATCCCCTATTCACAAAGGCTTCAACATAATTCACTAGTTGCATAAGTTTCTAAGTTCTTTGAGAAGGTGAAGAAGTTGTCACGTATGGACTCCATACTGAATATGCCCTAAGTATTTTAAGTTTCTACTGGATATCCTAACCAATAAGCAGACTTGGGATCATAACAAAATAGTGGAATTGCGAGGAGTTGTAGCTCACTCATCACTAGCCACTTGCCATTCAAGCTGCAAGATTTAGGGAGTTTCACTATCCCTTATATTGTTGATAACTTGGAGTTTCTACTTGTTTGTGTGATTTAGAAGCATGTGTTAACTTGATTCCTTTATTTATTTTTAGGAAACTATGGTTACATGAGGTGAAGCAGACTTCCATGCTCGTACAATTGGCAGATCAAACAATAAGGAAGCCATTCATATTGGTGGAAGATGTGTCCATCAAAGTAGATAAGTTCTTCATTCCTGTTGACTTGGTGTTGCTCAATTCTGAAGAAGATAATAGTTGTCCATTGATAGGGGTCAAATTGATATGATTTTTATGGTTAATTTGATGAATTATAACCCCTAAATTAGTGTTTAAATGTTTAATTGATGCCCTATAATGTTTGATTTATAGATTGGAGCTTAAAGATCAATATTGGAGCCAAAACATCAAGGAAAGACTCATTGTGTCGAGGCACAACAGCACCCTGAGAGGGTGCTGTTGTTGAAGAACAAGGTGCTGTTGTCTATGTTGTGCAGTCGAGGCACAACGGCACCATGAGAGGGTGCCGTTGCTGTATGTCCGTTGATTCTCTATATGTCATAATTTAATATTTTGGATTTAAAGAAAAAAATTCATCCTAATTTTCTAATACAAATAATCATTTTCATCAAAAAATGATGCCTTGTTAACATTTTGACCTTCATGACTAAATGAACCTAGTAAATGTATCATAGTCGATGTTTACTCACAATTTCATTAGAAATTAATGCAAGTGTGAGGCCTAAACTTTGATATTAATTGTAAGCCTTAAGGACACTTAAGAAGGAGGGGGGAGGAGGAGGAGGAAGAGGGGTGAATTGAGTTATTAAAATTTTCTTACTATCTTAATTAAGCTATCCATTTAAATTAATTCAAATAAATGTGATCACTAAACCAATATTTAACTTAATGTGATATACAAATATAGATGCCAAATAAATAATAATGAATGCAAAAATCAACCCATACAACAAGCGATAAGTAAAGAGATAAGGATGGAAAAAGATACCAAGGTTTATAAAAATTTGCCTATCTCAAAGATAGACTATGTCTTCTCTACAACTACGTATTGAAAATTTTTTAACTAACAAATCAAAGATAATTATAGTCTTCTTCTAGGGTGAAGAGTAACCCTTATAAAACACATTCTTTTTCTAAGGTGAAGAGTAATCCTTACAAGGTACAATCTTCCTATTAAAGGTGAAAAGTAACCTTTAGAAAAATATTTATATGGTAAAGAGAAGCCTTTACAAAAATTAACCAACCAAATAGTTCAAAAAATCCACTTATAAGTAACCAAATATAATTAAAAAGGCATTTCACTTAAAGCTTAATTAAACTGAGGGTTCTAATACTTTTACAAATAATATGAATAATCATTGACACTATTGAAATCTAAAAAAAACTTAATATGAAAGATTTGATATACTAAAAATGTGTATGAATGATGAATAATAATTTGAAAAATCAAATGAACCAAATCTAGACAGTTTTGATAGATATTAATATAATTACTTCCAAATAAATAAATAAGTCTCTGGAAATTTATAGTCAATGATACTCTTGATGACTTAATTAAAACAAAAACAACAATTAGGAAGCAACAATTTCATATTTAATCACTCTAATATGTTAATGAATGATAAAGTATATAAATCTAGATAGTTTTGAGCAAACTGTGATTTTAAAGCTTAAACTAAAAATATAAGTGTTTAAAAATCTAACAAAAAACTCTAGGACACTCTTGACACTTTAAGAAAACTAAACATAACACATTTGCACACTTAGAAAGTGATTAAGATGGCCAAAACTGAGATTAACACAAAAAGAGAACAACTAGAGATAGCTTTAGTGTTTATAGCTCTATGACCTTTAATATACCAATATAACAACTTTATAAAGCACGAAATTGATTTATGAAGTTCTTGAAAACTTAAAACAAATTAAACAGTAAACTCAAACACCCAAAAAATAAATTATGATAGCTAAAAATTGTAAATAATGCAAGAACACAAGAAATATAAAAATTAAAGGCAACTTTGATGTAAATGACTTTATGACCTTCAATATGCCAATATAATCACTTAATATTGCACGAAATTAATTTATGAAGTTATTAAAAACTTAAACAAATTAAGAATAAAAAACTCAAACACTCAAAAACAAATTATGATGGCTAAAAATCGTAAATAATGCAAGAACACGAGAAACAGAAAAACTAAAGACAATTGTTAGCCCTATGGCACCCAAGAGATGGGGTGAATTCAGTGTTTAAAAATTCTTGCAAAAATAAAATACTTTAAATACCTTAGGCTAATTTAAACAATATGAAAACCTTAACAAAAAAATTCAACCTATATGAAATGTCAAATCTTATGCCAATATCAATCAAATTCAAACAATAATAAAGCAAACACAAATGCACAAATATAAAGGAGATAAAGGAATAGATGAACACTAAGATTTATAGAGGTTCGCCTACCCCAAAGATAGACTACATCATCTCTCCAACTACTTGTTAGAAATTCACTAACAACATTCTTGGTTAAAAGCTAAGAGGAACCTTTACAATAATCTTGATTCAAGGTTAAGAGGAACCTTTATAATAATCTTGATTACAAGGGTTAAGAGGAACCCAATTCAATCTTGTTCTAAGGTCAAGAGAAACCTATACAACAATCTTGAATTCTAAGGTCAAGAAGAACCTACCAATTTTGCTTTTCACAAAGAGGGTGAAGAGTAACCCTTACAACAATCTTTTTATGGAAAATAGGAGCATTTCCAAAACAACCAATATTTACAATTTATATCCTACAAGGACAGCCTCTAATCCAAGCTCCCTTGAGCTTTAAACTAAGCTTATATAGTTTATGACACCCTTGATAAAAAAAATACAAGATAAGGGCTCACATGCAATAAATGCAATATAGAATGTTCAATGCACAATTAAGGCCTAAACCAATCCAATTCATAATCAAAGAATAATAAAATTCAAATCTTGATTTCTACAGGTCAAGAGTAATCTAACAACTCTATTTTAAATGGCAAAGAGCAGCCAATAAATCAACCAAAGTCAATCCCCTAATTTTAGTCACCTAAGCATACCTTCTATGGTATTTCTCTAATGCACAATCAATAAAACCAATTATGAATATTCTAGAGGCAAAAAAAAATTATATATAGCCTTCTAGAACTTCAATAGATCATAAAAAAGTTAATTCACTCAACCAAAACGTGATTATAGGATCAAACAATCAGATTTAAGCTACATCAACACAAGCTATCAAATATATGTGCAATCTTAAAATTCCAGCCTATAACCACGCGAATTTAATCACCTAAATAATGCAAATTAAATGCAATAAACCTACTGAAATATCAATCAATATGTTAACAATAAATCGTAGTAGCAATCACAATTTTAACACATCAATTGAATGATCAAAACTAAGCACAAAGCCAGAATGCTCAAACCTAGACAGCTTTGAGCAACCTGCACAAATTAAGCTCAAACAGACAATATAATCACTTAAAACTTAAAAAAAAATACGAGTACACTCCTAAGACCTTAAGAAAACTGAAAACAATAAATTTGTGCACCGAGAAACTGATTAAAACTCAAAATCCATGTCAACAAAGAAGTTGCAGAGAAAACGTGTTGGTTTGGACAGTTTTGAGCAATCTGTGTTCTTTGAGCTCAAATACACTTTTTGAGTGCTTAAAAATCAAAGTAAAAGATCATATGCACTCTTGAGACTTAAACAAAATGTGTATGATAATTTTGAATCAATAAAAATAATTTTATAAGCTCAAAAATGAAGAACACAGAAGTTCAGAAACGTTTAACCAAAACAGAGACAGTTTTGGTATTTTGATCTTTGAAAGCTTGAAACAAACGATTTAATGAATCAAAAAATCAACTAAAACCTTTATGAGATTCTTCTAGGTATAAACTAATTGAAAACAAAAATTTTGCTACACAACAAATGTGTTTAAAACAGCAAAATCGTGATTGAAGGAAAACTGTACAGAAATAAAGACAGCTTTGAGAATTTGAGAGATTTGATCTTATAATTCGTTTTCCAGAGGGTCTAAACTTATTAAATCTGTTTAGGAAGCATATATATAGTGTTGAGAGAGGTTTGAAGTCATTAGGAATGAAAACTAGCCGTTTAAGAGGTTAAAAAGATGTTAAATCCGAAAAGGGAAACTAGCCGGTAGCGTCTGACTCTTCAACGACACCCTCTGGGCTGATCAATGGCGCTGTTGTTCTAAGAACAGCCTGTCGTTGATGGCTTCTGGAGAACAGGGTATAACGGTACCCTGGGAACTCGTCGTTTAAGGATGAGCAGCTTGTCGTTTTATGTCCAGAAAAACATGAAAAATACTCCAAATTAACTCCAAAACTTTCTAAGCAAATTTCTAATATTAGACAAGACTTTAAACAAGTTTTAAAGTATAATTCAAGGCTGATTGAATCAACAAAACATTTCAATCAATTTACAACATAAGAATTGCCTTGATTATGAAAACTTTTCATTTTAACCAACTTTAAAACCTTTTCAATCACTTATTAAATCATAGATAAACCAAAATTCATAACACAAAGATGTTCAAACACATTCAGACATACATAAACAACTTCAAATAATAATTCAATTAACTTAAGCACATTAAACACATTAAACAATCCATGTTGCATAAGCACATCAATGATTAGCCTATATGTTACCTAATTCATTTCCTAATATACCAAGGCTATTATCAAATCAAGTGAATCACTAAAACTACAATTCAAATCCTAAATGCTTATATGCAAATGTTCATGCAAATGTGAGAGCCCTTTTCAAGCATTGATTAAGATCA